>MVAK01000057.1:0-122563 GCA_014825535.1 Cystofilobasidium bisporidii | reverse complement strand
ACATACATGTTGGCCCTTGAAGGCACTTGGAGGACCCTCTACGCAGGGGAGTCGCGAAGGATCCTGCCAAAACCTTGCCCTATTTTTCACGCCTCCCTCCGGCCGGAGGGAGGCGTGTCCCACGCTTTAGGCAGGCCAAGCCGCAGCGCAGTCGGGCCTCCCCGCCGCGCGAGCAGCACGGCCAGAGACGTACGGCCTCCCTCGACACCTTCCGCTACGCCTCAAGACCACACGCAGGAGCCACTTCCAGGTGCGGCCGTCGGCTCACATCGTCGCTTTTGGTCGATGCCAGGCTGATTCGAGGATTGGTCGGACTGCTAGCTGAACCATCAGCTGCAGCACGACCCTCGCCGCCCATCGGCCAATCGCCGTCGCTTGCTCGCTCGCTCCCGCTCCCCTCGACCCCCTCCTCGTCCTCCTTGGAGCCCCCTTGTTTCCCGACGCCCAGTCCTCGCCTCTTCTTCTCCAAGCTCGCAGGGTCATACAGGGGGTCCCACTAGCGGGCACACGCCATCTTTGCCGCACGCCCCTCCCCTCGGGAGGAGAAAACCTACTTTACGATGTCGTCCGATCCCAACGCTCGACCGCCCACGACGTCGACCCCCGCCGCATCTCAACCCAGCACGAGCGCCTACCAGCTTCAATCCAGCCACGCCTCTTCTCCAGCTCCCTTCTCTCCCGCTCGGTCCAAGAGCGAACACCACCTCGCCCCGCCTACCTCACCCACGGCGGTCCCGTCCTCGCTCGCCATGCCGTCGGCCACCACTCCTCAACGAGGCGGCGACGCAGCACGTTCGCAAAACATGACCTCGGCCGGCTCGTCGCCCTACGCCACGGTCAACTCGTCTAACGGACCCGGCCGCGAGTACCAGTATCAGCCCTCGCTTCATTCTTCGGCCGCGTCGTTCGTCTCGTCTGCGTCTGGCGACGAGGACGGCATGCGCCCGATAGGGGCCGGCCGTGACGCACGGTCCGCAGCAGGCCCACCACCACCGCCGCCGTCGTCCTACGCTCAGGTCGCTCGGGCGACCACGCCGCGCCAACCGTCAATGAATCGCCTGTCGAGCGCCAATCTCTCTCAGCAGCCGGCCGGGCAGGGCCGCCAGCGGTCGTCGTCGCGTGCGCGGCCCGTTAGCCGGCGCCACCCAACAGCCGAGGACGACGACGAGGTCCGCGTGCTCGATCGCGGCGAAGAGCTTGTCCGGCGCCGCAACAAGGAACGCCGGGCGCACGCCGCTGCCCTCGGTCGCGGGCAGAGCTTCATCGACAACCCCAACGCCAGCGTTGGCAGCGGCGACGGCAGGCGAGTATCGCGCAGCAAGACGCCGCGGGACCGCGAGTCGATGTTCTCGCAGGTGGCGCCGACCTCGCCCTACGCAGCCCAGCGTCACCCCCCGCCGGGTCCGTCCGCCGAGGGTGGGTCCTACCTCCGCGACACATCGAAGGAGCGACCCCCGGCGGCCGACGAGACAGACCGGTCCGACACCGGCAGCGTCGCCAACGAGCGCATGAGTCAGAGCTGGCACGGCAGCATTCGCAACGCCGAGGTCGAGGACGAGGACACGCTCGAGGACCAGGCTGAGCTTCCCGAAGATGAGCTCGCGGAGGAGGAACTCGAGGGCGACGAGGAGGACGATGACGGCGACGTCGAGTTGACGCTCCGCGATCGTCAGGACGTGCGTCGCTGCTTCCCTTTGCAGCCGAGCTTCTCGAAAGCTCTTGCTGACACCGTATTTTCACGACCTCTCGCAGGCCATCAACATCGAGCACCCGTTCGGTCTACCGATCTGGAAGCCCGCGCTCTACAAAAAGTCGCGTACTGTCACGCGCCAGGCCGACAGCGCGCTGCACGCAATCCCGTCCGCCGCGGCCCAGCGCCATCTCCTCCCCGGCAATCTCGCATGGATCCTGATTGCTGGGTGGTGGCTGGCGCTCCTGTGCTTCGTGCTCGCGGGCGTCATCTGGTGCGTCGAGGGTGGTGGACGTGGCCGATACGCCAGCGTCGTCGCCGGCCTCGGCTGGTACATCGGCTGGCCTTTCGGCAAGTACGTCGAGGGCTTGGGACTGCGCGGCGCCAAAAATGAGGACGGCGAGGCGCTCGAGGTCATCGACGAGAACGGCGACGGCATTTTCACTCGCATCCGATCCGACTCGGACCTGTCGGACTCTGACGGCACCATCCGAGGCTCCCCAGGGCTCGCTGGGGAGGCTGCCGACCGCGTCATGCCCCTGCCGAACCGCTCGCACCCCGACGACGACACTGCCGGCGAGGAGGACGATGGTGGCTCGCACGCAACGATCCGGCCTTCGCAGTCGACTGAGCGCGAGCCGCTGATGCCGCCGCCGCAGCGCGTCAACGGTGGCTTCGCGGGCGACAGCGCGGCGGCCAAAGGCAAGGCCCGCAGCCGATCGCGCGGCGACTACGGCTCGCTGCAAGCCCGCAAGACGCCGCTGTCGGACGGCTCTGTCGCAACTGCCGTCGCGCCGACCGTGTGGCTCTTTTTAGGCCGGCTTGTCTTCTGGCCGCTGTTCCTGCTCGTCCTTGCGCCGCTCATGCTGGCCGTCTGCGTCCTTTGCTGGGGCGGCGTCATCACGATTCCGATGGCCAAGCTGCTGTGGGCTCTGCTCAAGCTGCTGTGGTCTCGCCCGCTCGAGCTCGGCTTCAAGCCCGCGCCCAACCTTATCGTAGCCGAGACGGCCGAGGCGGCCGAGTCGGCGGCCTACGTCAAGAGCGAGCGCCTGCGCGCAGGTCAAGTCGCGCCGACCAGCGGCCCCACATCGACCGTCCTGCTGTGCACGTACAAGGCGGTTGGCATGCAGTACTACAAGTACACCATTGGCGGCGTCAACATCATATTTGTCAACCTGCTGCCGATCGTCTTCTTCGTCATTTTTGACGCGTTTGTCCTGCTTCCCCTCTCGGAGAAGCACGATCTCGGGCCGCTCCTCAACTTCCTTGCCAGCCGCGCCTTCATTTTCCTGCTTTCGCTCGCATCCGTCATCCCGCTCAGCTACTTCATCGGCATGGCCGTCGCGTCCATCTCGGCCCAGTCGTCGATCGGCATGGGCGCCGTCATAAACGCTACGTTCGGATCCATCATCGAGATCATCCTGTACTCGATCGCGCTCACGCAGGGCAAAGGCCGGCTCGTTGAGGGCTCTCTCGTCGGCAGCCTGCTCGCCGGCGTGCTCGTCATGCCGGGCATGAGCATGCTGTCGGGCGCCTTCCGCCGCAAGGAGCAAAGCTTCAACGCCAAGAGCGCCGGCGTCACAAGCACGATGCTCATCATGGCGATCCTCGGCATCCTCACCCCGACCGTCTTCTACCAGGCCTACGGCAGCGTGCGCTCTTTCTCCTCTCGGTTCTTCTTCTGCCTCCTCACCGCTCTTGCTGACAGCGACTTTCTCTCCTGCGCTGCAGGTCGAGCTCAGCTGCACCGGCTGCCCCGACGGCCGCTCGCCCGGCGAGTTCCCCGGCAACCAGCCCTGGATGTGCCACAGCTGCCGCTACGTCCATCCTGATCCGGCAAAGGATCCTTTCTACCAGGACCGCGTCAAGAACCTCATGTACATTTCTGCCAGCCTACTCCTGCTCGTGCGTTCCCCTCGCTGCTGGAGATCACGTCCCGGCCGAGTCGAAATCTGACGCTGCTCCCAACACGCCTGCCCCTCCTGTCCCGGACGAGCAGTCTTACCTCATCGGCCTGTGGTTCTCGCTCCGCACGCACGCCTCGCAGATCTGGCAGAACCCTCAACAGATCCTGCAGCAGCCCGAGCTCATCACATCCGCACACGCCGTCCACCCGGCCCACCGCGCGTCTGTCTACAATCGCCTGACGCCTGCCGCTCTGACTCAAGCTGCCAAAGACCTTCTGCCCTCGCACGTCCATTCATCGACCTCGACCGCCCGCCCAGCCTCGCCTGCGCCGCCTCAGCGACCAGATGTCTCGCGCCGGGGCTCAACCACCAGCGTCGGCACGGCCGCAGCAATGGGCAATAGCGTGCACTCGCTGGGCTCCGCCTCGGGCACGCATGCGGCTCCGGCTGGCAGTCTGACGCCGTTCGTTGAGAGCATCGTCCGCAAGGATGTCAAGAACATGCCGCACCTCGACCTCAATGACCCGGCCGTCGGCGAGGACTACTTCACCAAGGCCGTCACCGCCGCGACCGTCAGTGCCCTGCGCCATCAGCAGGTCATCAGCTCGGCCGCCGCATCCAAGGCTCGACCGCACTCGGCCGTTGCTGCTCATGCCGCCCCTGCGCCGGTTCATCACGAGGGCGACGGCCATGCCGGCGGACACGAGGGTCCCTCGTGGGACCGCAAGACGAGTGCGAGCGTCCTGCTCGCGTGTACAGCCCTGTACGCTGTCATCGCTGGTGCGCCATCTTGCTCGTCCGTCACTCTGTCCTCAACTGGGCCCATGACTGACCTTGCGCCGCTCCCCCTCGTGCAGAGATCCTGGTCGACGTCGTCGATGTCATCCTTGAGGGCTCCGGCATTGACGAAAAGTTCCTTGGCATAACGCTGTTTGCGCTCGTGCCGAACACGACCGAGTTCATGAACGCCATGTCGTTTGCGCTCAACGGCAACATCGCCCTCTCGTGCGTGTGGGACGCGCTCTTGTGTGAAATTGTCCTTGCTCTCCAGCTGACCCCCTCCTTCTCTTGCTTAGGATGGAGATCGGATCGGCCTACGCCCTCCAGGTCTGCCTGCTCCAGATCCCGGCTATGGTCGCCTTCTCGGCCATCTACGACCCGTCCAAGATGGGCGAGTACGTCGACACGTTTACGTGAGTCTGCACTCACTCATCTGACCCGCCCAGAACCTCGCTGACGCCGTCCGCGCTCTCTCTCGCCTCCTCTCTCCCTTCAGCCTGATCCTGCCCCAATTTGACTGCATCAGCATCATGTTTTCAATTTTCCTGCTCACCTACACATACATCGAGGCGCGGGCCAATTACCACCGCGGGTCGATTCTTATCCTGGCGTGAGTCGCCGCGCCTGGCGTCTGCACCCCTCTGCGCGTGCCAACTGACCTCGCCATGTCTCACCTGATGATCTCTGCTACAGCTATCTGGTTCTGCTCGCCGGCTTCTACTATGCACCAGGCCAAGAAGTTGACGAGGAGCGCTGGCCCCTCGGCGGCGGCGTGACGACCACCTCGGCGTCGACAGTCGACCGCCTACCGTTCCTCATGGACGTCGCCGCCCACGTCCGAGGCTTCTTCTTGTAGGCGTCGCATCCACGGCCCGTCGCGCTCGCCTCCTCTGTTTAAGCCGAGACACTCCTCGACTCGCACGCTTGCCCTTCACAGCACTCGACTACCACACGCCTCGCTCGGATCCGTCCCTTGACGCGCCACCACTCTGCCGCCCTCCCTCAAGAATCCCCTTTCGAGTCAAAAGCCGCGACGACCCATTTCCTTTCCTTCATACCTCCCATAATGCTCCTGCCAGCCTTTAACGACACGACCCTCTCTCTTGATGACGCTTGCTCCCTCTCGTAGCAATGTGAGCGCGACGGCCACGCGGGGGGGTGAGGGTTGCATGCATCCTTCCGTCGACAGACGAAATCGCAGGTGAGGCGAGCTGGGCTTCAAACCGCCACAGAGCACGTGCCGCGCGCGGACCAAGCGCAGCAGACACGAAATGACACGGAATGAGAAGGTGCTCCGATGGTAATGGAGGAGGAGAGGGGACGTGGGCAGGAAGTAGGAGCTATATGCGGGGAGGTGTGGAAGGTGCGGTGGCGCGAGGGGGAGGTGGAAGGAGGCGGGGACGGGGGCCTGCGCAGGCGACTCACCCGCGCAGCTGGTCTAACGATGCACAGGTTGCACCGGAGGAAGGCACTATGCGGCCCTCAGGAGTGGTGGGGAGGGGCAAGCGTTTCGGCGGGGAACAGGAGAAGGGCGTGGTGGACAAAGGCGGCGAGGGGGGAAGAGAGTTTGGGCGAGCAGGTGAAGCGGACAAGAGCTTTAAGGGCGTCGGGCTTGTCTAGGAGGTCCAGAGCGACCGGCAGACCGTGGCCTCGCGCGACGAGAGAGGTGGAGAGGGTTGAACGAGGGTGGGCGAGGAGGGGGCAGGAGAGGAGATGGGCTTCGTCCTCGATTGAGGAGCAGCCGTGGCGGCAGACTCGAAGGTCGCGGGCGATGGCTGGGCGGCAGCGGCGCCAGGTTTCGACTCTGAGGCTGTGGTGGCCGGTGAGAAGAAGGATGAGAGCGCGCTGGTGAGATAGGGGAGAGATGCGAGTCAGGTGTGAGAAAGAGGTCGTTGGGGAGAGCGAGAGAGAAGGGGGACTCAAAAGCGGCAGTCGAACGTTAGCTGCGTCAATATGCTGCTTCCAGGTCCTGGCGCGCAAAGCTGGTCGTACGCGGGAAGCCCAATCCCCTTGAGCAATTGACTTGATCGAGTCTGGGACGTCAACTTCCTCCGCGTTCGCCAGAGAACGCAGCTGGTGAAACCAGCCTCGTCCGGCTGGTAGTGCGGTCAGAGCGATCAAGGCGATGTGGGAGAGAGAGGTGGGAGGTAGGCGAGCGAGGTGAAGAAGGAAAGCGAGGGCCAGCTCGAGCTGGCGGAGGACGAGGGGGAGGGTGTTGCTGAGGAGATGAAGTGGCGTGATCTGGGAGAAGCGGGAGAGGTGAAAGGTGCGACGGAGGAGGTTGGTCTGGGCGTGTGTGCTGGGGTTGGTGGTGGGCGAAGCGGAGAGAGTAAGGACGGTCAAGGGAGCGGCGTACGTCAGTATGGGGTCGCACAAGCCTTTGTAGAAGCTCAGCGCCGTCCCGAGGGGAACGGTGCCCATGCGAGCAGACAGGGAAAAGAGTACGTGGCCTGAGGATGTGGCCTTTGCAGCCGACCGAGCGAGGTGAGAGCTGAAGCTCACGCCCCGTGGGCCAGCGCTCAGGATGACGCCAATGTACTTGTACATCTGTACGCAGCGCAAAGGGAACCCGTAGAGAAGGATAGGGGGATCAGTAACGGTGCGCTTGCGTTTGCGCGAAGAGGAAAGAGAGAGGGAGGAGGCGCTATCGCCGAAGACGACGACCTCCGTCTTGACCTCGGACAGCAGCATACCGTTAGCTGCTGCCCACCGAGCGAATGAGTCAACGTGGTGCTGTAGCCCTGCCCGGGTGCTGGAGAGGATCACGAGGTCGTCCGCGTGCTCGAGGTGCGAGATGGGGGTCTGACCGAGGGTGAGGTCGTCGGGATGAGGGGGCGAGTCGAAATCTGAGAGGTAGAGCGCAAACAGCAAGGGAGACAGCGGGTCGCCCTGCAAGACGCCGCTCGCGGCCTTGAAGGGGGGTGAGGACGTACCCTCGCTCGTTCGCACGTTGAACATCTTGGAGTCGTAGATGCTGCGGATGGCGTCGAGGAGGGGGGAGCCGAAGCCAAAGCGGAGGAGTTTCAACCAGAGTGACGGGCGGTGGACGAAGTCAAAGGCCTTTGATGCGTCTAGAAAGCAGGCATGAACGGTCGGGTGGGTCTCTGTCAGCGAGAGCAAGACAAAGGGGTTCCCCTCCGGCCGTCGGCCAGGTCGAAAGCCATTCTGGCTCTCGGGAAGCAGGCCTTGCTCGTCAGCGAAGGCCTGCATCCGGGACAGGCACGCGAGCGAGAACAACCGCCCCAACGTCCCCGAGAGGGCGATGAAGCGGTGGTTCCCGACGCGCGCCTTGTCTTTTCCGGGTTTGGGGAGAGCAAGGAGCGTGTCGAGAGAGAGCGGTGAGGGAAGAGAGCGCGTAGAGACGACAAGGTTGAGGTACTCAGCTAAGTCTGTGTCGGGCATGGCTCGAACGTCAGCCCACGCGATACCGTCTGAGCCGCCCGCGCTGGATTTCGAGCCGAGTCGGGCTTTCAGGGCTGCGACCTCCGCGATGCTGAAGGGGGCCGAGAGGAGGGGGTTGCTGGAGGAGGCGGGGTTGGAGGGGATGGTGTGCGGGCCCATGCGGCTGTAGCGGGCCGTGGCGAGTTTGAGGGCCGTCCAGTCGAGCGTTGGCGAGGCGGCTGGTCCATGTGGAGGGCCTTGCAGGATCGCACGGGCGTGTTGGGCAAGAAGGGCTGGGGGAAGCGTCGAGGGGGCAGGAAGGGTATCATCGTCCAGACCACGCAGCGCCTTCCAAGCCCCACCATTCGCCGAGGCAATCAAAAACCTGTGCAGGTTCGAGGCTTTCCGGCGTCGTCTGCGGTGCCGAAGCACCTTCGACGTCGCCTTCATCAAGCGTCGGTGCTGCAGCCTGACGGAATCGCCTTCTGGGCCAGGGAGGCGATAGACGGGGAGCAGAGAGATGAGTTTGGACTCACGACGCAGCGCTCCCAGGGTCGCTCGCGCGGTAGGTGAGTCGACAGTTGCTGGCCGATGCGGGATGATCTTGGAGGGCGGAGCGGGCCTCAGGCTGCCGCTGACCTTCAAGAGCGGGTTGGAGAAGGGGAGATGCAAGGGGCAGGGGGCAGGAGGGGTGGCGCAGGGTTGAGAGACTGGGGATGGGCGAGGGAGCTGGGGGGCGCCTGGCGCGGGGTGAGGTGCGGCCACGGGTAGGGTGTCGACGCGAGCGGGCTGAGTGGGAGGGGATGGCGGCAAGGTCGACGAGGCAGGCTGAAGAAGGGCGAGGGAGAGCAGCGTGTCTAGGGGGGAGCGGGCAAGCTCTTCAAGGGAGATGGAGGGGAGGGAGGAGGAGGCCTGCACCGCGCGTTCGGCCATGTCGCGGGCTGCGAGCTCACGGGCGCCGCTGTCCTTCAACTGTGACCAGGCGATAATGCGCAGGCCGGCCTTGCGGGCTCGCAGGATGCTGGCGATGGCGGTGAGGGTGGAGCGGGAGGCGGGGGAGAGTGACCGGGGGAGGGTGTTGGCGGGAAGCCAGTGCAAGACGGCGCGGGCGGCGACATCGCCCGTCTGGAGGGTGCCGTTTTCTTCGACATCGAGCTGCAGGAGGGCAAGCGCGAAAGCGAGGAGCTCGGCCAGCACATAGTCATGACCCGGAAGGAAGAGGGAGAGCGAATGGCTGGACGATGCCCCAGCCATTCTGGACGCCGCCAGCCCTACGCCGCTGCCAAGCGGGCACAGTGAAGTCGAGCTGGCGACCGTGCAGGCGGCGTTGACACTGTCTGTTTCTTGTGCGGCAGGCTCAATTGAGCCGTACGCCGTGCACTGGAGAGCGGTGAGGGAGCGAGAGAGAAGGAGAGCGGCGTAGGAATTGTCGAGGGGTGTTTCTTGGAGCGGAGGGAGGTCGGGCCCTGGTTGGCGAGCTGGCGGTCGGGTGGTGCGTGGAGCTGGGGAAGATGGGGAGGAGAAGCGACGGGCAGCCAAGGACAGTGTCAGCGCGCTGTGATCGGATGATCCGTCGTGAGGAAGGACCTCAAAGCGGGACACGAGAGGGAGAAGGGAGGAAGATGTGATTGCGTAGTCAACGACGGCGCACCCTCCCGGTTGGAAGGAGGTGAGCTGTCCAATGCCCTGGTCGTTACCTACCGCGCCGTTGAGAACGACGAGGTCCAATTGACCGCAGGTCGATAGGAGTTGCTTGCCGTCGGGTTTGAGAGTGGTGTCGAGGGAGGAGCGGCCCGGGTGGTCTGCGCGGGCACGGGAAGAGCTTGTCCTGGCGTTGAGGTCTCCGAGGACGACGATCTCGCGGCCGCGCGAAGCAATGGTGGAGAGATGGGCGAGGAAGGCTTCCATGGGAAAGAGACCCATGCGGAGGGAGCGGGTAGAGTAGGGGGGAGGGAGGTAGGCAGCGATGATGGTGAGGGGGCCAACGTCAATGCTGATGATGTCGGCGGGGGAGGCGTCGGGTGCGAGAGAGGGACTCAGACCTGAGCGGACGTAGACAGCTACGCCGCCTTTGCTGGCAGTGGAAGTTGACGGCCTGGGTAGATTGAACATGGAGAAGCCGGACGGGGTAGGGAGATGTGCTGAGGATGTAGAGGGGGCAAGGTGGGTTTCCTGGAAGCAGAGGACATCGTGTGTGCGGAAGAGGGAGAGGAAGTCGGGGTCACGCAGTCTGTCGTGGAACGCCCCGCGGACGTTCCAAGAGAGCAGTCGCAAGCCGTGCTGTGTGTCAGCGCCGTCTGCGAGCTCGAGGGACCTTCAGGCGCGGGCAGGGGCCAGCGACTGAGAGCGGGTGATGCGAGAGGGGGAGGAGAGATGGACGGGGGCTGTTGGCGTCGTTGCTGACGAGCTCCCGTTCACCTGTGCTTGTGCTGCTTCGCTGTGGGCGCTGTCTTGGCGCCCAGCAGGCGGCTGGGTCTGCTCCTGCCGGCGAGCTTCGCGGCGTGCGTGCTGCTGCTGGGGGGAAAGGTCGTATCGGGCTGATAGGTCGGGGAGGGCGGCAAGCTTGAAGGCGGCGAGGAAGGCGTGCTTGGATTCAGACGAGGAGAAGGTCAGAATGAGCGGCGCCGCGGACGACGCTCCGCGGCGCGAGACCCTCTGCGGAGCTGGGGCGTGGGGGATGTCTAGGTTCCTGACCACGTCAACGAGGTTGACGTTGGCAGTAGGCTCGGGCATGGCTTGCGCGGCCTCGCGTGAGGCCGAGCCCGGAGCGGAGCCGCCTCGTCATTCTCGCTCAGGCCGTGGTCCTCCTACCTCCCCTCGCTCCTTCGCCAGCTACCTTCAAGCACTCCCCAGCTCTGCCACCTGCGAAACCCTTCGTCCACCTGTCCCATACCTGCTTTCTCTCTCGGGCGTATACTACTTCTAGAGTGTCCCGCACCAGCTTCGATCCGAGACCCGGTCACGACCTCCACCGCAGCAGCCCAGCCCGCCCCATCGACAGACATGCCTCGGCCCGTTCACCTCTTCATCCTCGCCCACGGCTTGTGGGGCTCGGTCGCGCATTTGCAGGTGATGGAGGACGTGCTCGTCGAGCAGTTTGCCGGCCGAGGCTTGCCCGCAGGCACCACCTCTGATCAGCCGGGTGCCTCGTCCGTCGGCGAAGGCAGCTCCTCAACGCCAAAGGACGAGCACCCGGTCGAAGTGCGTGTGCTCCGGATCAAGGGCAACGAGGACGACAAGACGTGAGCTGCCAGCCCTTGGACCTCGTGCTACAATGCCCTTTCTCTGCAGTGTCCTGCTGGCTGACCATCTCTGGCGGTCATCTCGGGGCGCTTGATCGTAGCTACGACGGCATCGACATCAACGCCTCGCGCGTTGTCGAAGAGCTCGACGCCGAGATCGAGCGAATCGAGGCCGAGGGCCTCGAGGTCAAGTACCTGTCGATGGCGGGCTACTCGCTTGGAGGACGTGCGTGGCCGTCTCGCTGTCTGCTCGTCGAGCCGATGCTCGTAGGCGCAAATTGGAGCGCTGGCTGACGCGCCCGCTCCTCGACCTCGTCGATTCGGCCCCTCTTCAGTCGTCGCCCGCTATGCGCTAGGCATCCTCTACAATCGGCCGACGTTCTTCGCAAAGCACACGCCGGTCAACTTTGCCTCGTTTGCGTCCCCCTGGCTGGGCAGTCTCAAGTACAATACGCTCTTCAACAAGCTGTTCACGGCCGTCGGCTCGCGCTTCGTCTCGCGCACGGGCGAGCAGCTGTTCTGTGTCGACAAGGAGCAACTCGTCTCTCGGCTGGCGCGCAAGGGTCTGTCCCTCTTCTTCAAGCTTGTCCCACGGTCTCTTGAAGGCAGCTTCTGACTTGCATACCCTCTTTCTTTCTTGCGCGCACAGACGAGATTTTCTACAAGGCGCTCGCGCTATTCAAGCGGATCGACGTCTTTGCCAGCGCGCAGAACGACCGGACTGTGCCGTTTCCGTCCGGTGCATTCGTCGCGGACGACCCGTTTGAGAACTGGGAGACGTCGGGCCTCGAGGTGTGAGTGCCTCCGGCTGAGGCTACCAGTTCATGGGGCAGACTCGCTGACACTGCTTCAATCGGCTTTGCAGCGAAACCCACGACGACTCTCCTATCATCAAGTCATACCACCTACCCTCGACACCCGGCTCGTCGGCATCTTCCTTGCCTTCTTCATCGTCCTCTTCCTCGACCGCGCTCGCCGAGCCCAAGGACGGCGCCGCTCGGCCGTCCGCGCCCAAGCCAAAGCCCAAGCCGCGGAAGAAGCACGTCCTGCCCCCGTTCCTGCGCTTCCGGTTTCCTCTCAATCTCGTATTCTTCCTCTTCCTACCGCTCCTGATGCCCGTCGCGCTGTCGTTGATCCTATTCCGGCTCGGGCGCGAGAGCCGGCGGTCGCGCAAACGCCTGCGGGGCGGCGACAGCGCGAGCCTGTGGGAGCGGATCCGGGAGCTCGAGCAGGCGCTCGAGACAGAGCTCGAGGACGGCCTTGGACTTGTCGGGTCGGCCGACGATAATGCGCTCCTCGCGGTCGACGGGCGTAAACCCAGCGGGCTGCGACTGACGGACAGCCAGCGTGGGATGATCAAGTCGCTCGACCAGCTGCCCGGCTTGAACAAGGTGCGTTTGACGCCTCCTATGACTCGACTTGCACTCGCGCTGACCGTTGCGCCTCCCGACCGCCTGCTCAGTGGTTCGCCTGGTTTCCCGATGGTTCGTCATGCGCTTGTTCCGCTGTAAGCCTGTTCCGGGCTCGCCAGCTGATCCCGCGTCGACGCGCATCGCCTGTCTCTCTCGCCAGCCTTCAACTCGCACGCGGTGATCATCGGCCGCGATCCCGTCCGCTTCCCAGACCACGGTAAGGGCCGGCAGGTCATTCGTTTCTGGACCGACCGCATCGTGCTCCAGCCAGCGGGCAAGCCCAGCGGCCTCGTCGACCTCTAGACACCCGTTGTACTTTCTAGCCCGACTCGCAGCTGCGAGGAATAGATGCACCGCCTTCATTTGCCTGTTGCGTGTGCGCTTTCTGAATTCGTACACGTATACTGCTCTCCAGAGAGAGCGGGAGTGGGAGCGCCAAAGGGGAAGCGGAAGTCGGGCAAGGACCGGTACAAGCACACATCTCGATACAAAATCCGAGCCGGCCAACAGCCTCCCTTGCTAGTTAATGCCCTCCGAGTATGCGTTCAGAGCATTCTGGCCGCCAAGATGCACGTAGAGGACTGTGGATTCTTCAGGAATCTCCTTGTCCTCGACGAGCTTGATCATGCCTGCGAGCGACTTGCCCTCGTAGACAGGGTCCGTAATCTGCGTGAAAGCAAAGATATTGCGTCAGTGACACGTCCCTAATGTGGCCGTGATGGAGGGAGATTGGACGCACGAAGGCATCGCACTCAGCACCAATCTTGATAGCCTTGAGCGTGGCCTCATCGGCCAGGCCGTAGATGCCAGCGTTGAACCGGTCGTCGAGGATCAGCTCCGACTCTTCGACGGGCGGCAGGCCGAGCATCGCGCATGTGGCCTGGGCGATCTCCATGACTTGTGCGCGCGTCTTCTCGACCTTGCCCGAAGCGTCGATGCCGATGATCTTCCGCTGGCGCTTGCCCTCGAACTTCTCGATGAGCGATCCAACGAGCAGGCCGGCGTGCGACGAGCCCGTGACGGAGCAGACGACAACAGTGTCGAAGAAAACGCCGAGCTCCTTCTCCTGCGCCTCGACTTCGAGCAGCGACTTGAGCAGCCCGCACGCGCCGTACTTGTGAAGGGAGGCACCAGCAGGGATGTAGTAGGGCTACAGAGGCAAATTGCAAAGGTGCGGCGTCAGCAACGGGCATCTAAGGATACAGTGATTCCTGTGCGAAAAGCGGGCCCACCTTTCCACCCTTGGCCTTGACCTCCTCGACGGCGTCGGCGAGCGAGGTCTGGTTCTGAATGGTGAAGCCTGCGGGCGCCAGACGGACGTCGCCGCCCATCAATCGCGACAGCTGCGAGCGCAACGGGTCAAAGGTCAGCCCGGCTATCTTTGGGCGAATCGCGAACGAGGCAGTAGACGCACCTGGATGTTACCGACCTGGCCGTAGACGGCCTTCTCGTTGTCGGTCACAGGGATCGTGCCGGGGAAGCCATCAAGCGGGACCCAGGCCTCCTGAATCGTGACGGCCTTGAGCCCGTTGGCGACGGCGACAGCGGTGACGGCGCGGGTGTGGTCTGGAAGCGTTCGGAGATTGTCAGCCCGGGAGACCAAGTGAAGAGGAGAGGAATACAAAGAGAGCAGAGGCGACGCACTGGACTGGATGCCGCCAATGGAGACGAGAGTGTCGCAGCCCTGGTTGATGGCATCGGCGACGAGGTATTCAAGCTGGCAGAAGCAGGGGGTCGCGGGTCAGCGTCGAAGCAGCTATCAGTAATTCAATGCTGATGCAGCCTCACCTTCTTGACCTGTTGGTCACGCAGAAGCAAGCACGATTAGAAGCGTCAGCTGCAAGCTCGGACGACAGGGCATCGAGGTCGAATCGCCGCACCTTGTTTCCTCCGCCGGCGAGGGGCGAGTTCAGGTCCTCACGCTTGGCGTAGATGGCCGCACCGCCGAGCTTGGCCGTCAGCCGCTCGAGCTTCTGAATGTGCGAGGGGCCGGGGAAGGTGAGCTGCTTGCGAGGCAGGGCCTCAAAGGTGGCTCGGGGGGTAGACATGTCGGACTGGAGTAGGGAGTGTCGGAGGGCGGCGGAAGGAGAGCGAGAGGGAAAGGGCAGCAGAGGGCGAGATGGAGTGCGAGAGACGGGCAGAGCAAGGGGGTTGAGGAAAGAGAAGAGGAGGAAGGGCGAGAGGGCCAGTCGAACGCCTTTTGACCGGGTCGAAGAGCGATCCGGCCGAGCGCGTTCGTGATCGCACATCCCGCGGCCAACTCGTCTTCAGCCGCTGCGATAAGTCGACCGGGCACCACCAACATGTTGCTGCCTTTGTCGTTGGCCGCGCGCGCTGTGGTCGCACAGGCGCAACCGCTGCAGCCTCATGCCGATCTGGTCAGCAGCTCTCAATATCGGTCAACAGCGAAGGGGCCTAGCATGTCGGGTCAGCTCCTGCTCGAGTGCTGGGTCAGCCCGCTTTTGCGTTCGCGCTACAGATATGGCGAGGCAGACCAGGCCAAAACAGCGGCCGGCGCTGCACCGCTCATGGAATCTCGCCTAGCTGATACTCAAGGACTCTCCGGACTGACAGCTGGAAGTCAAGTGCGCCTCAACCACTTGGCCCCTTGGGGGGAGCGAAGGTAAGGGGGTTGTCAGAGGCCAGGTCGACCGGCTGCGACCTCTGCATAGAACGCGCTGGTAGCCGGCCCGCGCGTACCTGACGCAGGTTCGCAAGTCGGAGAAGAGAGGTTCGGCAGGCGAAGGTCCTGGTGATCGTCCAGACGACCAGCCAGGACGAGCAGCGCCGCGTCCAGTGGACAGTTCGGCGAAGGTGATCGAAGGCAGGCCAACGGGTCCTGGGTCGTCCAATGGAAGCGTGCGGT
This sequence comes from Cystofilobasidium bisporidii, assembly GCA_014825535.1. Taxonomy (NCBI): domain Eukaryota; kingdom Fungi; phylum Basidiomycota; class Tremellomycetes; order Cystofilobasidiales; family Cystofilobasidiaceae; genus Cystofilobasidium; species Cystofilobasidium bisporidii. The sequence goes on along the minus strand of MVAK01000057.1, from coordinate 107,285 downwards.
CGAAGGTGGTCTGGGGCTGTGCGCAATGTCGACGACATTCTACACGAACTTTCCTTTGGCGTGACCAGCCCAGGATAGCTGCGGCACTGCCATCGAGGCACGAATGCGTCGATGATGACTGCTGCAGGCCAACCAACGTCTGGCCGCCGTCCGGGCCCAACAATGTACAGAAACGCTTGCGCCGTTCGGTCGTCCCGTTTCGATCACGACCGTCGCCTGCCCCCCTCGTCTCGACAGCGCCGCAATATTAATCAGCACGCTACGAGCTCCATCGCCCTTTGTATGGCTCTGTTGCTGCTGCTAGCTCTGGCCCGAGGCTCTGGCTTGGCCTCCGGTCGGTGAGGGGAAGGGTGCCGCGTGGACGTGCCGTCGCTATCTGCGGCACGTATGCGCAAGAGGGGAGCGAGGGGTTTCCGGTCAGCGTCGCAGCCTGTCTATCTGGATGTGACGGGCAAGCAAGGGCGAGGTCTCCAAACTGCTTGCCCGCTCTCGTCCGAGCTGAGAGGAGGTCAGCTCCGAAAAGGTCGAGGGGACAGAGCGAGGGCCCCCATGTCATCGTCGTTGCTGGAGGGAAGCCGCCGGCCCTAGCGGGCGCGCGAGCCTCAGCCCAGCCGCCCGCCGTCAACACCCACCCTTTTGACTGCCAGGACCTGCCTCCCTCTCAAACCGCAGCTGCACGCACCGATACCGACCGATCGACCGACCGGCAGGTTCCATTCGCGCGCGCTACCCCGGCCGCTCTCTAGTGTCAAAGAGAGACAGTGTTGAGTGAGGTAAGAAGACCTCCCGCACTTTGAGCTTTCGCCTGCCGGACGCCAACCCGCCTCAGCCTCCTTCCTCCCTCCGAGGCCTCCGGATTCCCTCCCTCCTCCCGCCTCCGGTCCATCTCATACGATGAGCAACCGCGGTCAAGCAGCTCGCGGCGGCAGTCAGTCTACGTTCCTACCGATTCGAGCCGCCTGCCCAGCTCGCCTTGCTGACCCTCCCCTTGCGATCCCTTGCGCGCGCGCGCGCGTGGGCCCCAGTGCTGCAGCGCCTGACGATGCTCGGCGAAGGCGGCGTCGGCAAGACGGCGCTGACAACCCAGTTCACCAGCAATCAGTTTGTTGAGGTGCGCCACTCCCTAGCCTTTGAACCGCATGGCAATGCCCGCGCTGACGAGGGTTTCGGCTTCCTTCTCAAAGGCATACGACCCAGTACGTGCCTTCACCTCTCCCTCGCGCCTCCCGCACGCCCCTTGAGCCCAGTCCTGACGCGTCTTCTTCGCCCTTGCTCCCCTTGCACAGACAATAGAAGACTGCCATCGCAAGCAGTGGCTGCTTGACGGCGAGCAGGTATTTGTCGAGGTGCTCGACACGGCAGGCCAAGGTGCGTCGTCTCGTCCCGCCCCGCGCGCTGCGGCTTCAGCCCGAGGCGTCGAAGGTCGCGCGCGCGCCTCTCGCAGCCAAAGCTGACCCTCTACGACCTTTGCACTCTGATGCTTCGCGCCCGCCGCCCGATCGTAGAGGAGTTTACGGCCCTTCGAAACCAATGGATCAAGTGTGTGCTCTTCCATGCTGCTGGGAGCTGGCTGCCAGGCTGGGGTGAGCTGACCGACGATGCCCTCGGCGCTCTCGCTCTGCAGGGATGGCGATGGCTTCCTCCTGGTCTACTCTATCGCCTCGGCAGCGTGTACGTCGACTCTCTAGCTCGGCAGGCAAAGTGTCGCCAGTTGTTCGATCGCTCACTGATCGCGCTCCGTCATTTTCCCTCGCACCCCTCTTGATTGCCACGCGCCGTCATTTCGACCTCCTGTCCCCCTCTCGATCCTCGATGATCGGTCTCTCGCTCTCCTTCCCTCACCGGATCTCCCTACCGTGCGCTTCAAACCAGCCTATCACCGCGTGGCCGACCTCTTTGAGCGCATCGTCCAGATCAAGCGCCAGCTCGGGATCGACAACCCGTGCGTCGTGCTCGTCGGTAACAAGTGCGACCGGCAGGACCGCGAGGTGTCGTACGAGGCTGGCCAGAACCTGGCCGAGCGGCTCGGCATCCCTCACTTCTTTGAGGTGCGTCAGCCGTCGCTATCATCACTCTTGCGGCGTCTGGTAGTCGCGCGCGCGGCGTCTGCCTACTAGCGCGCAATTGGAGCCGGCTGACCCCGGCCCGGACCATACCTCTCTCTTGCTAGACCTCCGCCCGCAGCAACCACCACGTCCAGGAGGCGTTCCACACGCTTACGCGGTCGGTGCTCGCGAGCAAGAACTTGTCGCCCGTCTCGGCCGCCGGCGCCAACGGCGGTGCGCCCCAGCGGCGGCGCAAGAAGCGGAGCGGCTGTACCATTCTGTAGGGCCTGAGCGGTCGGTCCCCACCTCCTTCGCCCTCTTCATCTGCCGATGAGCCCCGTGCTGATGACTGAACTAGGCCCATCAGCCCGTCGCCAAGCTCATCTCCCACCCTCTTCCCAATCGCGCGCTCGGCCCCCTTGTACATCTGCTGTCCCTCTCCCCTCCTACCCCCGCGACGTTCTCTCGGTTCTTCCTTGTCTCTTCTTTCCTTCTTGACGACGACTGCCCTTGCCCCGTCTCCTACGCCTGCCCCAAGTCCAACATGTGGCCCTCCACACTCCCCTGGGCCTCTTCGGCCATTTCTTCCCCTTGCGCGCCCTACTCGATCTTCCTCTCACGGGCCCCGCCTTCGGTCGACCTCCGTGGCTCGTCCCGACTAGCAGAGCTGCGCACAGCATGCCCTCCAGCCCCGGCGCTGGCCCGCCCTGCCCCCGCTTGCTCTCGCCCCCCTCCACCTTCGAGTCATGTCGCCCCCCCCCCCCCCTCCCCTCTCGATGCTCGCCCTCGCTCTTCTCTCATTTGCCCCTGTTCTCTCCTACCGATGCCCGGACAACTTCACCGGACAACTCCACCAAAGACCAAAGAGAAAAGTATGCTACGACCGATGCCCCTCTTTTCTGCGTGCGGTCGCGCGCGTCGGGCTTTCAGGGTCGAGCATATTCATCGCGGGTCGTCATTAGAAAGTGCTACACTGTGGGAAGGGCAAGGGCAGGGGCTGATGGTGCGAGGTGGGTCAACAACAAAGGGGAGGAGAGAGGATAAGAGGCTGGAATACAAGAGTCTCCATCGCGCGGCGGGGGCGAAGAAGTCGGCGAGGGGGTGAGAGGGGGGACGGGTCACAGCGTTGGCGCCGGACCGGAGTCCAGTGCGAGGCCGCGCGCTCGGAGGGCGAGCGTAGTCGAGGCCGACGAAGACGACGAGGCTGGCGGCGGTGCCAGCGCAAAGCGGAAGTAGTCGTCGATGGCGGGCCTGTTGCCCGCCTCGTCCGCCTCGTCCTCCTCGGCCGGCGCCGGCGGCTCGTTGACGGGCGCTGCCGAAGAAGCTCTGGCGACGCTCGCGAGCGTCGGCGAGACGAAGGTGGCTTGTACGTGCGAGGGGGCGGATGATGCCGCAGGCGGCGGCCCCGGTCGTCGCTGGTAGGATGGGATGACGGGAGGCGAGGCGCAGGCTCCAGGCCGGGTGATGGCCGACGAGGACGATGCGGTCGATCCGGCGGCCTCTGAGGGAGGGGCGCGTGTCGGGCGCAGCATTTGGGCGCCGTTGGACCTACTATCGGAAGGACGCAGGGCACGGTCACCGAATGCCGGCGGAGCTGCGAGGCAGCTCAGTCGGAAGTGCCTGTCATCAGTCGAGCACGCACGGTCGAAGTCAAGCAGATAGGGGCCAGGAAAGGTGTAGCACACCTGAGTACCTCTCATTTCCCCCCCTTTCGAGCGACTCCGCCCCCTCGGACGCGAACGTCACCGTCTTGGACCTGCGCACCGACCGGCCAGGTGCGTCTGAATCGACCTCCGTCAGGGGCGACGACGACCGAAGGATGCCCTTTGTCCTCGTTTTTGGCGGCGGCGGCGGTGCCGATGTCAGCTTTGGAGAGGGCGTGGACGGCGCGGGGCTTGCGCTCGAGAGAAAGTGCAGGGTCGGAAGCGACGGGGCGGGCGAGGGAGGCTCGAACCCGTCTTCGGAAGTCGGCGGCGACGGCTCGGCCATCGTTCGGTCTTCGTCACCCTCAATGTCGTCGACAGAAGTTCCCAGGTCAGCGAAATCGAGGTCCATGTCGTCCGCCGTCTCCCGGCTCGCAAACATCAGGCGCTCGTACTCGAGCATGTCGGTGAGGCCGACGTTACCGTCTCTGAACGGCCACTCGGGAGGCTCGACCATGCCGAACGGGCGGTTAAGCGCAGCCCCGGTAGCGGCGGCGGCAGCGGCGAGAGGCGGCGCATTGACATCTGCGACCGACTCGAGCTCGTACGTAAAGGCCGACGTCGACGTTGCGGTCTGCGTGGTCGAGGTCGTACCGACGCTTGGCCCGACTGCACCGAGAATGACGTCGTCTCGCCCTATTGGGTCGCTCGGCGGTTGGCTGTCTGCCCCGCTCGCCTGGCTCAGCGTCAGGTGCTGCCAGCCTTGGTCCTGACCGAGCGCGAGCGGCCAGGTGTGGACCGACGGGGTTGGCGACGCCCGCGGAGGGTCCTTGTGGAGGGCGGATGACTCGTCAGATGAGAGCGCGAGAACGAGTGGCTGGGCGTTGACGGTGTTGTCTGAGCTCTGCGCCGAGCGGAGGGGACGCTGGTCGAGCGACTGGTCGGCGGCGGCATCGCGCATCGGTACATCGGGCGCGACGTCGTCCTCGTTGACAGGTTGAAATGAAATGCCGCCTGCGAACGGATCCGGCGTCGAGGACTCGAAGACAAGCACTTCGACCTCACGCTCAGGCGGCGAACGAGCACCGGCGGTCGGCATCGACGAGGGTAATTCGATGTTCGCCGTCGCGGCGTTGTCCTTTGACGGTAGCGGTTGGCGGCCAGCACGAGCGCCGGACAAGTCCTCGACGGTCGGCCATGAGATGATTGTCGATCTTGATGGCGTGTTCCGCCGAACCTCGACCGACATCGACGACTCATTGACCGTCTCGGACCGTTCCGCCTCGCGCGCCCTCACGCTCCCTCCCCAGCTGCGCGACTCGATTGGCTCCGTCGTCGTCAGCGGCTCGGTCCGTCTCGGTCGTTCGAGCGCGATGCCGGCAACACTCGACCCGCCCGATCGATTGCGAACGACCGCCGTGTGGGGTGCGCTGAGAAGCGTCTCGACGAGGTGCGACAGCGGCCGGCTCGCGCTCGGCGTCGATGTCGGTCCGCGCGACCCTAGGCGACTGCGTGCGCCCTGAGAATGCGGAGCAGTAGAGGCGTCGACGATCTCGGAAATCTCCCCTGGCGGGGGCAGGGGAGGGGGCGGCGTGCGAGACGGCAAGATGATGGCATGCTGTGCAGTCCGGTCGGACTGTTCATCGACGACCGTGCTCAACCGCTCGGCCGTGACGGCCCAGCTCGTAGTCGACCGGTCAACGACCGACTCAGATAGGTCGGCCCGGAGCGATCCACTTTCGACGTCGTGCCGGACGGACGCCAAGTCAAACAGCCTTGGTCGAGGCACGCGCGGGCGAGTGGCAGGAGTCGCAGCCGGAGGAAGGGCAGGCACGGCGGGTGCTCGATGGAAGAGCGTGCGAGGGCTCGTCTGACGGGCGGGCGCGGTGTCGTCGGCACAGGCTCTGCGAAGGAAGGGCTCGCAGATCAGCCTCAACTGTCTATGAGAAAGGGTGTATGCGCCAGAACAAGCGGACCAGAAGAGAAGACGCACCTCTCCCCCTCCCCCTCGGACGCTTCCTCGCGCTCTACCATTCGTAGCTCTGGCAGTCCATGCCGCTTAGCCCACCGATCGTCGTGCGCGCCCCTCACCGGCCGTGCTCCCTTCGCGCGTCGGCCAGGCAGCCGGCCGTCCAGCATGTCGACGTCGAACAGGATTTTTGCCACTTGCTCGACTTCGCGCGCCGACGAGCTCCCACTGCCGTCGTCTTGCGGACTCGCTGCCGTCGGCCTTACGTCGACCCCCCAACCCCATTCCGACACCGCGCGCACGGCCGTCGTCGGCTTTCTGGTCGAGTTGCGATGCTCACCCCCCGCTGTAGTCAGCGAAGATGAGGCCGGCGAGACCGCTCGTAGAGCAGGTGAGGGGAAACGCGGGAACTGGGTGAAATCGGGCCGGGGGCGAGTAGCCTGGGCGGCCGTCGGCGAGGGCCCGAGGGATGTCAGGCGGTCGCCTGCAGTGGTCCCTGCGAACGACTTTCGACGGCGGGTCGATGGTCGGTCGTTGAACATTGCATCTGGCCTGTTTCGACGTGAGGAGTGCATGAAGCGGCTCAAAGTCAAAAAAAAGCGGAGTGTATGCGCGGATGCGGAACTTTGAAGAGAAGGGAGACAAGCAGAGACGCACGACGACGGCGGTGAGAAGAGCTGCAGCGCTCGCAAGGGGGTCTCGAGGCCGGACGGCTGGCGCACGCGCCGTGATCGTGACCGACCTGGCGCGAGCGGCTGCGAGTGATGTCCGAGGTTCATGGACTCTGCGCAAGGCAGGGGACGTGCGGTGAACCCAAAAGAGCCCCGGGAAGGGAAACGGTGTCAGCGCGAAGGCGCGCAGTACTGGCGAGCATCAACAGCGCTCCAGCAGGGCAAGATTGACGCACTCTTGGACTTGGGCGCCTGCCGTCTCGCTGTAGCCCCTTGGCTTGCCGCAGCGCTTTTTCCCTTGGCCTTCCGCGACCTTCGGCGCGCCAGCGAAGCCTCGATTGTTCCGCTCGCGAGGAACGCCTCGACCGTCAGACCGGCCGCCGTCGCTGTGCTCGTTGGCTTCTCGACGGCCTTGCGACGGAGCGTCACTCTATCCACCTCTTCACTTTCCTCATCGTCCTCGGTGCCGAATTCGAACGGGAGGGCGGGACGAGCGGAGGAGGGAGCGACGGAAGCAGGTGGCGAAGAGGACGAGACAAGGCCTGCGGGCCTTGTACGGGTCGAGCGTGGGCCGGAGAGCGTGGAAGAGGGGCCACCGACGATGATAGGGTCTGGAAGGAGTACAATGGCGGAAGTTCGGCGCGTCAGTCAGAAGGCGATGGTGGCGAACGGGCGAGAGGAGGCGAACGGACGCCGTTGGGTTGACAGCGCTCACACACGCCAGAGAGAAGGACGCACCTCGTCGGCCCATCCGGCGCTTCATCTGCCAGGAATCAACTTTCACGCAGGGTCGTCAGCGTTGACTCTGCTGCTCGGAGGTACAGTGCCATGGTCGCAGGCGCCGCTGCTGCAGGAGGGAGGCAGCTTCGAGCCCGGGTGGAGGGAGAGTGCGCACCGACACGATGGGCCGGTCGTCGTCGCTGTCGTCGGACGCACGCTCGTCGTCGGCATCCCACGAGGCCGACGGCATCGGTACCTGACCGAGGTTGGCCATGGTGGGCCGACGAGAAACAGTGGTGAGCGAGCGTCAGATGGTCGTCGAACCGGCCAGCCCGTGAGGGGCTCGTGCCTGCGCTGTGGGCGAGGTGCGTGCGCCTGGCCGGAGCCAAAATCCCCCCCTCTCGGGCGGGCGGACTTCTCGCAGGCGGCGGGCGCGAGGAATCCGACGGATCGGGAAATTTCCTCTCGCCTGCCGCCTGCCTGGTCGTTTGAGCTGCCGCCTGTTCCTCCTTTCCTGTCCCTCATCGATCTAGGTACGTCCCTCGGCCTGCCCCTGGCTTGCGCCCTGTCTGACCTCACCGCTGACCTGTCCATCATGGCTCCGCCGCACTCTCAGTCACCGCTGTGCCTCAACCCCCGTTCAAGTCGCTAGACCCCACCCCCCCCGCTTCAACTTCAAGCTTTTTCAAAAATGGCCTCCAAGGACGACTTCGAGAAGGGTGTCGCTGCCCCCCAGCTCAACAAGATCCGCATCGTGCGTTCAGCTTCTTCTGCGGGATACTGAGCTGGCCGTCATGTGGACGGGTAGGCTGTTTGGGCTTGAGGAGGGGCGGGAGGAGCAGAGAACAACGACGGGCCGCGAGCACGAGCACACGGACTGACCCTAACGTCTCTCTCGCGTTCTTTCGCAGACCCTGACCTCCAGGAACGTCAAGAACCTTGAGAAGTGTGCGTCCTTGCCCATCATGGCCCGCTCTCTCTGCTTCAAGCGCTCTGCGTGTCATCGCTGACCAGAGCTTCCTCTCTTCCGCCCCTCGCAGTCTCGACCGACCTGATCAACCGTGCCAAGGACAAGGACCTCCGCGTCAAGGGCCCCGTCCGCATGCCGACCAAGGTCCTCAAGATCACGACCCGCAAGACCCCCTGCGGAGAGGGCTCCAAGACCTGGGACTGCTTCGAGATGAAGATCCACAAGCGGCTGATCGACCTCAACGCCTCGGCCGAGGTTGTCAAGCAGATCGTGCGTCCTCGCCTCCTGACGTTGCTGCTTGCCCTCCTTCCTGCCGGCGCTGACTGACTCTTCTCCCCTACTCTGACAGACCTCCATCTCGCTCGAGCCCGGAGTCGAGGTCGAGGTCACCATCGCCGCCTAAGGCGCGCGTGTTCACCCCTGCGTGTGCCCTCCCCCCCCCCTTGGAAGCTGGCGTCCGCTCCCTCTCAGGGCGGAATGGCTCTCCACCCCCCATTTGATGCTGCCTTCAGTGTCAACCTCTATGTGGCGAACTATCGCAGCTTGGTGCGAGTCTCGCGGTGTCTGGTCTGGGTTTGTCGGTGGGCGCGTGGTACGAAGTGATCGCCAGCACGCCGACAGGTCGGCTGAAGTCGACGAAGGTGCCTGTGGCATGCGATCAGAGTCCGTGAGAGTGTTTTTCTACAAAGTCGGCTTGCGCTCGAAGGCCGCGGTGAGAGGGAGAAGAGGCGGCTAAGAGGGGCCTGCGTGCGAGGAAGGGTGTTTAGGCATACAGTATGGCGCGAGCCCGGGGGACGCTCTTGTCCGAGAAGGGCATCAGGAGAGAGACAAGCGCAGAAGTCGCGGACGAAGGGAAGAGGACTCTAGAGGAGAGCGAGGAAGGGGAAGGAAACGTCATGACCGGTTGCCGTCGTCGGTGAAGCCGCGCTCCCACCACGCCGGCGTCGGCCACGCCTGCTCGAGCCAGCTGCGGATGTTGTCGGACGCGCGCTGCTGCTGGCCGACTGCGAGCGCAAGAAGACACCGAACCGAGGTGTCAGCCTGCCGATCCGTGTTCTCTGTCTGAGTGGGGGAGGGGGGGGGGCAACGGAAGGGTCAAGACGCACGCGTGCCATCCAGGTCGTCGTTGAGCACGAGCGTCGACACGGGCTCGCGCTCGAGCCGGGCCTGAATCTTGAAGATGTCGTCGGGGAAGTTGACCTGCGCAAATAGGTTCGACTGCTCCCCTGCAAAAGGCCAAAGTGGGTCGCCGAGAGTGGTCAGTCGCTGAAGGAGGCCAAGGACGAAAATAGAAGAAGGAAGGAAGGATGAGGCCGTACCAAGCGAGAATTGGTACCGCGCAATCAGGCGCAGGCACCACGCACGCAGGTCGATGGCATCGGCGAGGGGCACGATGCCTCGGAGGGTAAAGTCACTTGCCTCCCACGACTTGGTTAGCGGCATGTGGGGGATGTCGCCGATGGTCTGAGCGGGCTCGGCCGGCGCGGGCCTTGCAGGCGGCAGGAGCGCCGACAGGCCCTTTGATCCGGAGGCGCTAATCACGGCTGAGAGGACGCAGTCGCCGCAAGCCGGATGCTCGAACGCGAGGCGTTTGAAGATGGCGTCGGCCGCGACGGGGGCGTTGGAAGTCCAGAAGGTGTCGAAGCAAAGCGCCAGGTCGACCTTGCACGCCTGGCCTTGGTAGCCACGCCCGGGCTCGAGACCATCGAGACTCGCTGGGAAGGAAAACAACGGACGGCCAGGCAGGAAACGAGCGGTCAGCGCGGAGAACAACCTCGCAAACTAGAGGAGCGCAAGTGTGGCGACGCACAGAAGGTGACGTTGCTGACGTCCGGCGTTGGCAGGCCCATCTCGCCCAGGTTTGACTGCAGCGTCGGCTCGACGACCGTCGGCCGCTGGTCCGCGTTGAACGCGGCGACCGCGGCCAACCGCGGCGGCTTTGCGAGGCTGACACCGAGCAGGGCCGCGAGCTCCTGCCGTTCGACGTCGCCCCACGTGCCGTCGAGACCGCCCATCTTGGCGACCGCCCACGTCCATACTGTCGATGGAAGAAAGGGTCCGAAAGACACGCGCGAGGTCAGGCTTCTAAAAGACGCGGCAAGGGGCAGGAGAGGGACTGACGCATCGCCTCGCGCGACCGCTCGACGAGCAGCAGCGCGCCGAGCCAGACAGCGTGCAAGTCGCCGACGCGGCTTTCCTCCGTCTCGCCCTCCTCGACCTCCCTGAAGCGCCTGCCCGAGCTCACACTAAAGTCCTCCCTCCAAATCTCTGCGCTCTCGCGCAGGAGTGCCGTCGACTGGACCTTTGGGATGTGGGCTAGCGGCACGCGCCGCCGGCGGCCAAAGCGCTGGCTCATGAGCCAGTTGGACCGGAGCAAAGCGGAGCGCTCGTGCGGGCACGCGGCGGGCGGGAACTCGGTCGTGTCGTCGACGAGACCTGCCGGACCGGTCGGCAAGCCGAGGCGCAGAAGCGGGCCGTAGGCCGGCGTGTACCAGTCAGATTGCGAGTGCTGTGACCAGGACGCGATGATGATGAGGTCAGTATGTCAGACCAATGGGACGTTCTCGCGAGGGGAGAGGTCGACAGACTCACGGGCTGGCTCACGAAGACTGCAGCGGGTGCGAGGAGTTGAGAATCAGCTCGGCACGCCTGCGTCATGAGAGCCAGGACGCGGGTACCAGGAGAAGATGAGAACGCACAGTCGTCGTTGAGCGCGATCCAGTGCGGCGCGAGCCCAGGAATGTTGGGCATCTGGCTCTCAATGGCGAAGCTGCAAGAGCGCCCAGAGGACAAGAAAGCAGGGAACTTGATCAGCGCTGTTGGCCTTGCTCTGCAGGGGCCCAAGACAGAGCTCGAGTGCGACTCAGGCGACGGCGACGGACCTGTTGAACGTCGGCAGCGCGCGCGCGAGATACGCCCGATCGGCCGCGAGGTCGTCCGCGTCGACCGTCCGGTCGCGAAAGATCTCCGAGTGATGGTGAACGACGACCTGGACGCCCCGCTCGCTCGCGATACCGAGGACATCGGTCGCTAGCCATACCGGAACCTGGCCGATGCGTGCCTCATCGGCGGCGGTGCCGACGTCGGCTAGGTCGGGCGACCACGCCCAGTCGCCGAGCACGACGTGGACGGTGCGCAGTCGTCCACCGAGGTTGGCGAGCAGCGCTCGGAGGGCATGCCGGAGCTCGTCCTTCTGCTCGGGAATGACGTCAACGGACAAGGAGGGGAAGAATCGTCAGCAGGGGGGCGGGCGGGTGAACGAGAAGGGGACGGCGGAACGGACCTCGCGATAGTGCCTGATGGGCGCCGGGCCCCAGCCCGCGGGGATGCGAGAGACGGACGAGTAGTGGGCATACTGCGGATGAAAAGGGCGACACGAGGAAAGAGGGCAACGGAAGGTTCAGCTCAGCCTCCCTGACTGTGAGTGTGCGAAGATGAGACGAGGAGGGGTGAAGTCACCTGCTCATGCCAGAGGGGGTCCGACCTGAAACACGTCGCCAGGGGGAAGGTCGAGCGTCAGCCCACAGGCCCCAGCGCGCCTACGAAAGGAAGCGAGAGCCCATTGAAGAAGAGCACGCACCCGTTGACCCAGCTGATGACGGCGTCGAGTTCGACGTTTTCTGCCTCGCCGAGCTCTGCGCAGGGCTCCCCTCGCGCCAGCCAGCTCTCAAGGCACGCGTCGCCGTACATCGGGGTCGGGACGACCCCTCCCTCCCTCAGCTGCGGCGCCTGGCGGTCAGGCGTGAAAGTCCGGTAGAGCCTGGCGAAGTCTGGGTCGCCGGGCTGGGGAAGCGGGAGGGAGGCGAGTCGGTCGAGCTCGACGGACGTCGACCAGGCGTCGTACGAGAAGAACACGAGGGCGAGAGCAAAGCCGCTGAGGATCGACAGGCGCGAGAGGGAGCGCCGAGCCAGCGGTCCTTGAGCGCCAGAGGTGGAGGAGCGACGAGAGAAGGCGGTTGACGGGCTAGCAGCCGTCGACGACCTCGTCGGCAGGAGCGAGTAGGTCGCCATAGGCCTGATCTGACTCGAACGCCTGCGCACGAATGAAGGAAAGGAGCAAGGAGGAAGGAGGGGGGTATGGAGGAAGGGCGGTAGGTGGGCACGCAGCTCAGGCCTTGGCGAGCTCTGACGACGCGCAGCGACTGCGAGAGCAAGAACGGGCTGAAGGGAAGTCAAGGAGAGTGGAGTCCTGGTCGTCCGGGTGGGGTCGTCCAGCGAGATGTGGTTGGCAGGCAGGGGGGACCCTCGGTTGCTCTCACCCCGTGAATCGCTCGTAGCAGCTAGTTGAGGCTTGGCCGACCGCACCCTCGAAGACTGCGTGCGACCTCGGTCCGCGTGTGCGAAAACCCTCGTCGACAAATGCCACGCGTCATGGCAGCTGCTGGGCACAGCTGTCGCCTCTCTCATAACAGACTCGCTGCGATTGATCTCACTCGCAGAGCTAGGTGCGTACAGCAGCCCAATCCAATGCAGTCTAGCTAGTGCGGCTTTTGCTGCGTCGAAAGACGGTCGTGCGCCGACGTGGCCGCGCAAGCGGCCCGCGTCGATACTGTGGCCCTCGGCCGCCTTTCGGCTCCCGCCTGCGGCCAAGGCCTTTCTTTCTCGATCGCCTCCTCCACTCAACGACGTCCGGACCACGCTCGAGCCCCACCTTTCATGTAGCAACATGAGAGAGGGAGCGGCTCGCCTGTCAACCCGCCCGGGCGTTGAACATTGGCAGCTCGGCCAGCCAAGAGTGGTGCACCTGGCTGACACCCCGGGCGTACGTGTTGGTCGTGTGAATCTGCGCAGGTAAAAAAAAAAAAGTGGGAGTGCGTCAGGTGTCGAGCGTCGATCGATGAGGGACGAGCGGCCAGGAGAGAAGGAGAGAAAGGGAAGGGCGAGAGGGGGGGGGGGGGAACTGGGTCGGATTTAAAATCTTGAACGCACAATTTCGTCGTAGAGGATCGCCGGCGCGCGCTTGTTGTGCAGGGTCGACGAGGGGTGAATCTTGACGGCCTGCGACGAGAGGGAGGTCATCGAGGTTGCGAGGGGGTGGTCAGCCGTCTGTTCGCCGCACGCGTGAGCGCGAACGCATCGAGAAGTGTCTCAAGACGAGAGCGCCCGGCGAGAAAGCAGGGGGAGGGACCGCACCGAGTTTCCAACGACCTGCCTGTACTCGCCCCCGCTCCAGACCGCACACTTTGTGAACATGCCCTCGACGAGGCACCGCAGCACCGGCTCCTTGTCGTCCCCTTTTGACTCGCTCCAACTGACGCCTTCCCGCTCGCAGATGCCGCGCATCTGGTCCCTCGCCTGGATCGCCCGCTTGAGATTACGCTCATTGACGAATCTTGCCCGACACCACGCCTTGCGGCCGCCCGTGTCGCGCTTCGGTATCGCCTCGTACGACTTGAGCACGTTGAGCAGCGTCAGATGGTCGCCGTCGCGGTGGGCAAACGAGGCCCGCGCGAGCGCCGCCTCGTCGCGCTTGTCGAGCGGATCGAGGAAGATCGGCGAGTCGTTGACGAGCGCGAGGATGTCGAGGACGTCCGAGGTGCAGCCCCGGGCGATCGAGGCGGTCAGCACGCGCGCTTGGGATGGCTCCAGAGGGAACTTGAGCATCTGCCGGCCGAGAGGGGTGACGGAGAGCGTGTTGTCGATCGCGCCGAGGCCGTGGAGGGCCATCAGGCTCTCGGCGACTGCAGACCGAGAGCAAAGGGGCGATCGTTAGGGGATTGGAGGAGGTGGGAGTCAGTCACTTGCCTCCTTCCAAGACTGACGGGCACGAGTACAGGGGAAGGCGGGGGGGGAGGCGCCGAACGCACTGAAGTCCGGGTCAGGCCGGTCCAAGAAGTCGAACGTCTGCACGTCATCGACTCCCATCTCCTTGAGCTGCAGCACCGTCTGCGTCAGGTCCGACCGTTGGATCTCGGGCAGGGGTGAAGGGGCCATCGCCTCGAACGTTTGCGAGGTGTAGAGGCGGTAGCATGTGCCCGGGCCCTATTTCGCGTCAAGGTGAGGGGTCAGCGGGAGAGAGGGAGGGAGGGAGGGAGGGAGGGAGGGAGGGAGGGAAGGAGGGAGAGAAGGAGGGAGGGAAGAAGAGAGGGAAGAAGGGAGGAAAGGAAGGGGGATCGGCAGGCGAGGGAGGAGGGAAAGAGGGATGCACCTCGCGACCGGCGCGACCGGTTCGCTGTTGGGCGGCCGACTGGCTTATGCGTTTGACGAGGAGGGTCTCGATGCCTGTCTCACGCCGAGTGAGGGATGGGTGTTGTGAGAAGAGGGCATCAGAAGCGAGCCAGACAGGCACCGACGCATGCGAAGCAAAGGACCTGAGGATCAAAGAGGACGCACCGCTCCCCCGCCGACTGACATACCCCTTCTCCTTTGCCAGCCCACAGTCGACGACCACCCCGACCCCGGGCACCGTGATACTCGTCTCGGCGACGTTGGTCGAGAGGATGACCTTCCTCGCGCCGTGAGGCGCCGGCGCAAACACCTTTGCTTGCAAAGCGGGCGGGGTCGAGGCCATGAACGGCAGGACGAGAACTTGCGAGGCGGTGGGCGGGAGGAGCGAGACGAGGTGCGTCAAGGTCTGCGTCGCAGAGTCAATGTCCTCCTGGCCGGTCAGGAAGACGAGGATGTCGCTCCCTCCCTTGTTGTCCTCGACCGAACCAGAGGCATGAGGAAGAGCGGGAGGCGGAGGCCGGACGAGCAGCTGCAGGACAGTTCGGACACAGGCGTCGACGTGATCGTCCGGATCGGACAGGGCGTGGTAGACCTTGACGGGATGCTGCCGACCGCGGACGTAGAGGATAGGACATCTGGGGAGACGGCGGCGGCGCGCGCGTGTTGCATGAGAATGAGTCAGCGGTGGGGAAGGGAAGGAGAGCAGGGGGACCCGCGCGAGAGGTACTGAAGGAACGCAACTGGTGGAAGAAGTCGGAGAAGCGCTCGGCGTCCAGCGTTGCGCTCATCACGACCACCTTGAGCTGCCCAAGCCCATCGGCGGTGGCGCGGTCCTTGCGGAGCGCTTGGATGCGCTTAACCGAGCCGAGGAGGACGTCGGTCGCGATCGACCGCTCGTGGGCCTCGTCGATGACGATGATCGAGTAGCGGCTACGTTCGAGAAGGACGTTCGGAAGAGAGAATAGAAGAGGGGGGAGGGGGGAGCGCGGGTCAGCGAAGATCAAACGAAGCAAAAGGCGCAAGAGAGAGCGAAGGAAGCACGGCAGCGCACCTGAGCAGCTTGTCTCCCAGCAGCTCCCTGACGACCATCCCCTCGGTCGCGAACACGACCCGCGTGCCTTTGCCGACGACCGTGTCGAACCTGACCGAGTGGCCAACCTCTCCGCCGACGGGGGTCCCGCGCTCGGCCGCGACGCGCGAGGAGAGGGCGAGGGCGGCGATCCGACGGGGTTGGGTGATGAGGACCTTTTGGGAGGTTGAGGAGGAGGAGGAGGGAAGAAGGGGGAGGAGGAACTGGGGGACCTCTGTTTGAGGGGGGCGAGCGAGCCGAGCGTTCGGGAGATTAAGAAAAGGCGAGTGTCAGAGGGTGTGTGCGGGCTGATTGGAGAGAAGCAGGACAGCAGGAGGAGGAGGAGGAAGAGGGGGAGGGGATGAGAGACGAACGCGTTGTCTTTCCAGAGCCCGTCTCGCCGAGGACGACGACCGTATCGTTGTCCTTGACGGCTTGGACGATAGCGTCCTGGCCTGGCGGGGTCGCGTCCGAGCGGAAAGTGACGAGCAGGCGGGGAGGCGTACGGGAAGGGGGTCAGCCCCGGATGCGAAGACTGGCGAGAAGGACAG
The DNA here is from genome assembly GCA_014825535.1 of Cystofilobasidium bisporidii. Lineage (NCBI taxonomy): Eukaryota > Fungi > Basidiomycota > Tremellomycetes > Cystofilobasidiales > Cystofilobasidiaceae > Cystofilobasidium > Cystofilobasidium bisporidii. The sequence continues at coordinate 91,479 of MVAK01000057.1, read as the reverse complement.
GACAAGGAGACCAACGCACCGGCCCAAATGGGCAGCTCCTTGCGCGTCGCCTCAAGCCGCTCCCTCTCCACCCTCAACCTCTCGCGCACGCCTGTGTCGAGCCCTTCAAAGGCTGCCTTGCCCTTGCCTTTGCCCTTGCCCTTGCCGCCGGTGGTCAGGCTGTCCCGCGCGTCGTGGAACGCGCTGGTGGGCGGGGGGACGTGTCGGGCGTTCTTGTGCCCGTTGGAGGGCTCATCAGCGTCGGACGGGCGGTCATCACCGTCGTCGTCGGACTGGAAGTCGATGATCCGTGGTCGCTTGCCGTTCGAGCGGCTGGCACTGGGAGTCGCGGCTGCTGGCGAGGGGTTGGAGCGCTTGTTGGTGGTTGCGGGAGCAGTAGCAGCAGCGGGTCGCTGGGGAGGGGAGGTGGAGTTGGAGGTGGACGCCAGGGGCCGGTTGGTGGTGGTTGGTGGTGTCGGGAGGGCGGTTGCCTTGGGAGACGAGAGGAACGAGGTGTAGCCCATGGCTGCGGGCTGCTGGACCGAGAGAGAGAGAGAGGGAGAGAGGGCGAGGTCGACATTTGGCTGGGCGATCGATCAACCCTCCAGCAATGCATTGTGACGATGCATTAGCCTCCCCTCCTCAGCCTCGTCCACCATCGCCCGCAACCGACCGACCCCTCCCTGAAGCACGGCCGCCCTGGCAGACCAGCCACACACACCCACGCCCACGCCCTCACCATGTCGGTCTCCCCACCAGGGGCATCCCCTTCCCCTCCCAATCCTGCCGACAACCAGCCCCCCCAGCCAACCCCAGCCCAGACGACGGCAAACAGCCGGACGATCGAGGTCCCCGTCGGCGGGGCCGACATTGTCGAGTTTCAGCTCTCGCAGCTGGCTGAGGGCCTGGGCGAGGTGCACGAGATCATCGGCGTCCTGAGCGAGAACAACGCCGACGCCGACAAGTGGGCGGTGTGCGTACTCGAGCTCGTCAGGCTCGACAGGCTCGAGCCCGCCGAGATGATGCTCACCAAGGGCCTCGAGGGTGCGTCCGCTCTCGCGTCTCTCTCTGTCTCTCCGTCCCTCTTCGACGCTTGCCGGCTTGGCTCGCGTCCGGCTGGGCGCTAGGACGGGTCCGCCCTGCCCTGCCTCCCTCAGACTTCCGCCTTCTCGCTTCAGCCGCTCCTCGAGTGGGCTCCTCGCGTCGTCCCTAACAACCAACCCTGACCCCCCTCTCCTGCTCCCCCTCGCTCGCTCGACAGCCAAGGTCAAGCGCAAAGACTTCAAGGGCCAGGTTCCGCTTCTGCTCATCCTCGCCAACCTGACGCTCCGCAAGGCCCGAGCCGCGCCAAAGGTGGTGGCTCCGACGGCCCGTTCGTCCCCCCCCCCCCCCCCTACCGCTCCCTCCCTTGACCGTCCTCGCAACCTGGTGTCGCGTCGACTACTAACGACCAACCGCTCACGCGCGTGGCTCGGTTGGGCAGGGTTCGACAAATTGCCGGCAGACACGCCGACGAAGGCGTACTACCTCGGCGTCGCTCAGCAGATGGTCGTCCAGGCGCAGGAGCTCCAGGCCAAGGTGGGCGAGCCGCTCGACTCGGTCGGGTACCTTAGCAGGGGTGCGTTGCCCCTCGCACCTCTCCTCTCCTCGGACCGACCTACCTCGCGCTTCCTTCTTTCCCTTGCTGGCTCCCTCTTTGTGAAAGGGTCGCTGGCCTGACCCCCCCCCCTTCCCAACACCCCTTCCCTTCTTCCCGCGACCAGCCGTCCTCGAGCTCGGCCAGGGCCAACCCGATCTCGCCCTGCGCGACCTCGACCAGGTACTCGCCGACCAGCCACACAACCTCGTCGCGTTGCTGTGCAAGGTAGGGTCCCCCACTTTCCCGAGCCCGAGCCAATCACGCGACGCGACCTCGCTGACCCACCACGCCCTGCCAAATCTCCATGCGCGACAACTTCATCTTCCCCTTAGGCCCGCATCCTGTACACGAAGCGCGACCCAGCCTCGGCCCTCACCATCTTTCAGTTTGTCCTCGCACAGGACCCGACATGCAGGCCCGATCCGCGCGTCGGAATTGGGCTGTGCTACTGGGTACTGGGGAGCAGGGCGCAGGCCAAGAGCGCTTGGAGGAGGAGCTTGGAACTCGTGCGTCCCTCATCTTCGTTCCTTGCTCAACCCCCTGTCCCCTGTGCACTTTGCTCTGTATGTAGTGTTCACGAACACCTAGACGGCTGACTTCCATGACCTTCTCCCGTTCCCCTTCCTCAGGATCCGACCAATTGGCCCGCCGAGCTCCTTTTAGGCCTGGAGCGCGTCAACCACGCAAAGCTGCCCGTGACGCCCTTGCCCGACCGCCAGTCGGCGCTCCGCGACGGCCTCCAGCGCGTCGGCCAGGCGTTTAGGCACAGCGGTCAGACGAGTGCGGCCGCGGCGATCGCGCTTAGCACGTCCTTCGCAACTGAGAATGGCGACTACGAGCAGGTGCGTTTGATACTCCTCGTCCCGCCCACTTGTCCTCCACACCGTGGCCTGCAGACTTTCGTTGCTCGAAAGCTTCAGCTCGCTGACCCCCTCCTCCCCCTTCTTCCATTCCGCTCCTGCGGGCTCACTTGCCACCTCAGGCGCTCAAGCTGGCCGAGCGCGCGACGGCCTACGCCGACACGCGGGCCCACTTCCTCGGCGGACTCAACGCGATGGCCCGGGTCCACCACATGCAGTCGGACGCCTCGTCCGCCCAGACCCTCTACGACCTCGCGAGCGCCGAGTCCAAGCAGGGCTCGCTGCTGGCCGACCTCGGCGCAGGGCAGATGCAGCTCCTCCGGGGCGAGTTTCTCCAGGCCAAGCACACGTTTGAGGGCATCGCCAAGCGCTGGCCGAACGAGCCTGAGGTCCAAGCGACGTTTGCCGCGTTGCTGGCGCATGACCACCCGGGTTTGTCAGAGGCCGAGCGGCTGGCCGACAGGGCCCGGGCGAGGGCGACGTTTGACAAGGTCCAGCTCATGCTCGACGCAGACCACGCTGCTGCGGCGTCGGCGTTGGGAGTCGACGAGCTTCCTCCGCCCCCGATGATGTCGCGCGACGTCGGGCTCGACGAAGACCTCTACGTCGACATGGCCAAGGCGTACCACGGCGAGTCGCTCGAGCGGTCAGCCAAGGCCTACCGCTCGGCCGTCCGCGCGCGGACCGACGCCGGCCGGCCCGACTCACCCGCGCTGCTGTCCAACCTCGGCGCGCTCGCGATGCTCGACGGCGACCTGTCGACCGCGCAGGACCTTTTTCAGGAGGCGCTGACAAAGGCGGCTGGGCTGCAGGGCGCCGGGATCGACCGCCAAAAGACGACGATTCTGTACAACCTCGGCAGGGCGTACGAGGGACTGGGGAAGCTCGACGAGGCCGACGAGGCTTACCGGCAGATCCTGACTGTTCACCCAGAGTATCCGGAAGGTGCATCCTCGCCTCCTCCCCTGACCTTCGCCTCTGGGCCCGATTTGACCCCCCAGCTCGGAGCGCTGACCTCCCTCCTCCTTCCCTTGACCTTTGCCCGCCGACAGCCAAGATCCGGCTCGCAGCGATGGCTCTCAACGCACAGCAGCTCGACGCGGCCAACAATCACCTCAAGGACGCGCTGACAGCCCACCCGGCCAACACCGAGCTCCGGGCCTTCTACCTGTACTTCCTCGTTCAGACGGCCTCGACGCTCGCCTTCAACGCCGGCGCGCTCAAGACCGCGATCGAGTTTGCGTACAACACGCTGCGCGAGCACCGGTCCGACGTCTACACGCTTTGCGCCGCCGGGTGGCTGAACTACCGCCAAGGGCGCGAGATGAAACCCCCGGCCAACGCCCCGCAGGACGGGGGGGCCGCGCTCGGTCGCGAGCGGACAAAGTACTATGCGCGGTCGGCCGAGCTGTTTGAAAAGGCGCTCGTCGTCGACCCAGAGTGCTCGTTCGCCGCCCAGTCGCTCGCCATCGCCGTAGCCGAGAACGCGCTCGCCCTCCCCGGCGCGCCGACCAACGACGACAGCCGGACGAGGGTTGCCAATGCGCGCCAGGCGCTCGGCGTGTTCCAGCGCGTGCGAGAGACGCTCATGGACGGGAGCGTCTACGTCAACATGGGCCACTGCTACTTTGCCAACGACGAGTTTGAGCGCGCGATCGAGAGCGTGCGTCTCCTGCTTCTCTCTTTTTCCCCCTTCCCCTACCCCGCCCCAGATTTCTCCCTCAATGCCTCCCATCGCGAGTTGGTCCCGGCCAGAGATGGTGCTGACGGTCTCTCCATCTGCTCGCTCGCCTGACCGCCCGTCAGTACGAAACGGCGCTCCAGCGCTTCTACAACGGTGTCGATTGGGCAACCTCGCTCTACCTCGCCCGGACGTGGTACTCCAAGGCCAACCGCGACGGCAACTTTTCGGCGATGCAGCTCGCACTGCGGTACGCGCAGAAGGTGCGTCCTCTCACCCTGCCCAGAGTTGCTCGAGCAACCCTGAATACTGATCCTTCCCTCCTTTCTTGACTCGACCGTCGCACAGGCGCTCCACCTGCAGCCCCACGACAAGGCGATCCTGTTCAACATTGCCATGATCCAGCAGAAGGCGGCCGAGATGCTAGTCGCGCTTAACGTCGAGCGCCGGACGTGCGCTGAGCTCGACGACGGCTTCAAGCACGCCAACCACGCGCAGAAGTGCGTCCTTGTGCCCTCCCTCCTTTCCCCCTTGACTTCTTCCCTGCTCTTGCGCTGACTCTCTCGTTGGTTCGCTCCCTGGCCGCGCAACCCCTGACCCTCTTCCCCTCCTTCCAGGATCTTCCAGTCGCTCGCACAAGACCGCTCGCGCAACCTGCCGTACGACCCCCGGCTGGCCGATCAGCGCTTCCGATACGGCCAGTCAATTCTCCGCCGGGCGCCGGCCGAGCTCGAGAAGCAAAAAGCGTGGGAGAGCACGGAAAAGACGCAGCTCGAGGCGGCGATCAAGAAGCGCGCCGACGAGAAGGCCGAGCTCGCGCGCAAGGAGGTGCGTCCGCCTGCTCCGTCCAAGATGCTTTCCTCTGGGTGTGCTCGCCATACGCTGGACAGAGCAGAACGGCTGACCCCTCGTCCTCCTCTGACCGCGATCCCCAGGAGGAGCGCATGGTCGAGATCCGCAAGCAGGCGGACGAGGTCAAGGCGGCTAGGCTGGCCAAGCAGCAGGAGGTGGCGAGCTGGGTCATCCCCGAGGTCGACGACTACGAGCGCAAGCCTTCGGGCGGCAAGAAGCGCAAAAAGGCCAAGGCGGCCGACGGGTCCGAGGCCGAGGGTTTCTCGAGCGGGGTCGAGGAAGACGAGGTCGAGCGGCCAAAGAAGAAGAAGTCGAAGCCGAAGAAGAAGTACGTCGACCCGGACGACGACGGCGACGCGCCGATGGCGTCGGACGGCGACGACGGCGAGAAGAAGGCCAAGTCCAAGCCCAAGAAGAAGGTCGGTCCCTGCGGATTGTTGTATGCTGCCATGTGCGTCGCGGCGACTGACCACTGCTCTTCCTTTTGCGCACAACGCAGACACCTGCCCGCAAAAAGGCGATCCTGGATGAGGATGACGAGGCGGTCGAAAAGGCGCCCAAGCGCGGGTCCGGCAAGAAGTAGTGCGTCCTTCCGCCCTCCGGTGCCCGACCCCTGTGTCACACGCTAATTGTGCCGCTTCCCTTTGCCCTGCTCTCCTCCCCACAGCATTTCCAAAGAGACCATCAGCGACTCGGACGAGGAGGACTGAGCTCCACGCGCGCTCGTCCTGTCTCCCCTCGTGTACCCACCCCCCTAGTCCTTCTCTTCGCCCTTCCTGCCTGTCTTGTCGATTGTATGCCAACCCATCCGCGCTCATCCATGTCGGTCGCAAGACGATCGTGTCCAGGGTCGTCATGAATCGTGTCATGGTGCACGCGCGGCGTCCAGCTTGTCGCGCTCCGGCATCCAAAAGCCCTGGAGCGCGCGGGTAGAGCACGCAAGCGGTGCAGGCAGGGTCAGTCTCGACGGCCGCAGCAATGCAAGGAGATGCAGGGAGAGGGGACGGGCGCTCACCAGCGTATCTGACCCGGTCGCCAACAGCGCGCTGCGCGGGTTGAACGCGACGGCGCGCACCGGCCTCTTGCCGTTGGACGCCTCGCGCTTGAGGATCGGCTCGCAATTGTACCAATGGGGTCCGCCCTGCCTGACTGGTGGCTCGCGCCCCTCGGCCGGCTCGTCCCGCACGTCCCAGACGACCACCTGGCCGGTGCCGCTCCCTACCAAAGCACAGAGGCGAAGCGAGCGTTGGTCGTTTCAGCGCGCAGCTTCCAACAGGAACCCAGGCGCCGCACAGGCAATTCAGGTGGATGGAGGCGACGCACCTGACACGACATAGCGGCCGTCTGGGCTCCAGCAGACCTCCTGCCCGCTCCCGTTGCGCGCCTTGGTCGTCAGCTTGCCTTTACCGTCGCCCGAGCCGAGCCCAATAAAGCTCTTTAGCCGGCGCTGGAAGTGGCCGTCAAATGAGTCGATGATGTAGTGGACGTTGTCGGCCGTACCGATGAGGAGTTGACGACCGTCCGGCGAAAAGCTGAGCGACGTCAGCAGCGGCAGCTGGCGCTGGCTGCCAACGAAAGTCGGATCGATCAGCTCCATCGTGGCGAACGAGCCCTGTCGTCGGTCGTACGGCCGTCAGCACAGAGCGCGCATGGAAAGACAGTGCTCGCGAGGAGAGGCGGGAAGGGACGCACGCCGCTGAAATTCTTGCTGTCGAACATGTGAATGGCGTCCCTGCGGTCATTGTTGTGGGCGACAGCGAAGACCTTGCCCGTGTTGTCATACGCGACGATCGGTTCCCGGCCGGCGTCGAGCTTGCCCTATGAAGTCACAGCGGCGACGGCTCAGCGCGAAGCCCGGACGGTGAGCGCAGGGTCAGAGAACGATGCGGGGGAGGAATTCGCACCAAACAACGCCTCGTCCGGAGGTCCCACAGCCGGACCGTGTCGTCCATTGCCGACGAGATGAAGGTTTCGTCCACCGGACTCGGCTGCATCGACAGGACCCTGCGATTGAGGGCGTAGGTCGGGAGAGGGCGCGAGGTCAGCATGACCCCGCCTCTGGCGCGCGAAGCTCGAAGGAGGGCGGGCGCGTGCACCTGCCAGTGTGGCCCTGAAAGTAGGCGGCGTAGCTATAGTGCTGAAGCGACATCTGACGGATGTCGTCTGCAAGAGGAGAATGAGCAGGATCACAGATTAGGCCTGCCAGAGGCGCCCGCAGGTCGACGGGGGAGGGTAGGAGCAGACGCGCCGTTCTCCTTGGTGCTCGCGTGCAGCAGCCCATTCTTGCTCGTGAGGTAGCGGACGTGGTCAATGCCGTACTTCTTCGAACTGTTCATCATTGTTGACCTGCGAGGTCCGCCCGAATAAGCTGGTCAGCTGCAAAACAGAGCAAAGCTCTCGCGGAGAGGGGAAGATTGGTCGCGACGTACTGGCCCGTCCTGCAGCTGTAGACCTGGAATGCGTCGTCGGTCGCGCAGGTGATGAGGTTGTCGCCTGGCGAGTCGAAAGCCAACGACGTGATCGTGAAGCCCTCGTCCTTACTTCCTGGGAAGACCTTGGCCGGCTTGAACGACTCCTGCGGCACGACGGCGGAGCGAGGGCGAAAGGTCAGCCAGTCTCGCTCGGAGAGAGGCGGCGAGAGTGCTGGGCGGAGGAGGGCGGCGGCAAGTCGACGCACCATCAGCGGCCGTGTCAAGCGGACCGGATGTGACGGAGGGACAGGAGTCGAGCTGGATGCCATACTGGATCGCCTATGTCGATGGCTGGGGGCGAGGCCGAGGGAGGAGTGAGGGCAGGCGGCGTGTATGGTGGTTGACGTCGACAGGCGGGCAGCATTGAGCTCCCTCCGCCCACGCGCCATGGCGTGCATCGACAGGCCGGTCGTTCGCGCCCTGGCCTGATCCGTCGACCCTCTCTCTTCGTCGGAATACCGGCGACACGCTAGCTTGCCACTTCGCTTGTCCTTCTAGCCTCTGGCGCCCTGTGAAAAGGGGCACTCGCAGCTGTGACCGCTCGTCGTGCCCGCCTCGCACCCCCTCTCTACTCTGGGGCTCTGCCAACCTGCTGCGCAGAGACGGATGCTATCGTGCAGTGCTCGCGCACGATCGCGATGGGTGGGCCGCGAGCGCTGCTTCTTTAAACGTTGACGCAACCTTTCGGTCAGATCTAGGCATGATCGGCGACTGACCGCTCGACGAACTCGAGGGCGCCGACACGTCGGCCCTGTGTGCGCGACGTGCGAGGCGTTGTCAGAACAATTTTCGGACGGGTCGGACGGTTGCGTGGACACTGTCATTGGAGATGAGGATCAGACGTGGAAGGTGAGGATGGGCCGACGCCCGAGCGAGTTACAAGAGGCGCGAGCAAGAGACGAGCGGGCAAGCAGAGGGGCTGGGTGCAGAGGAAAGGAAGAGTTCGAGCGAGCGCAGAGCGCACAAATGATGGCAGACTCTTGATGGCGGTGAAAGAGCAAAGAGGGCGAAAGGGTTTGAGGCGATGAAGGGTGCGAGGTCTCAACTCTCATCAGCTCCAGTTGACTTCAATGCCGGCGACTTTTTTCGGCTTGCCGTCGCCGCCGCGGCCGCCCGAGACGTCCGTCGTGATCTGGGGCGCAGGCGAAAACTTGCGCGCCTGGCCCTGGAATACGAAGCGGTCGTCGATCTGGCCCGCGCCAGAGGGCGAGCCGCGACCGGCCTCGGCGCGCGGCGAGCCGTGCGGGACCTTGCCGAGATGGCGGCCGCCGTCGAGGCCCTGGCTCGTCATCCGGTCGCGCGCCTGGCCGTTGATTTTGCGGTACTGCGTCGGCGGCGGCTCGATCAGACGCATGATCTGCTGCGGCAACGCGTACTCGGCGGCGAGCGCGAGAGCACAGTAGCGGGCGATCTCGAGGTGTAGGTTCGGGTAGTAAGTTGTCGAGGCCTTGCGCGACGCCTGCGAGAGAGGTACAAGGAGAAGGGAGGGCGGGCGTCAGCGGGCGGTTGGCGGTCGGCGAGAGGTTGGCAGCTGGCACTGACGAGGATGATGCGGTCGAGGCCGCTCTCAAACATTTGCGCGTGGAAGCGCCACGCGCTGAGGTCCGACTCGAGCGGCTCGTTGTGCTCGAGGCACGACTTAGCCATGGCGTTGATCAATTTGAAGTGGGCGGTCTGCGCAAGATGCAGGCGGGTCAGCGTTCGCGCATCCAAGGTCAACGGGGCGACGAATCTGCTCACAAGATAGTTTCCGGCCTCGTACTCGACTGGGAGATAGATATGGCGATACGCGGTCAGTATCGAAGGTCCTTGGGAATCAGAGGACGGTGGTGGACGGGTCTGAGACGAACCCCCTCCCGTAGCGCCTCCCGGCGCGGTCGGCCGCTCGATCAGGTTGGCATCCGTCTCCTCCAGCCGCCAGATGCCGTTGCCGTGGCAGAACATCCAGAAGTAGTCACGGCTGCGTGATCCATCGGCGCACGAGGGCAGTCGCACATGTGTCAGCCTTATCCTTGCCACGAGAACAGAGTATCCTTGCCACGGGAAAAGAGTCAAGGGGTAGACCGTACCAAACGTCCGAGATCTCGGTCAGATACGTCTTGTAGACGCGCGGACGTCGGGCGGCCGTGACAAAGTCGACGAGATCCTTGTCCTTATCCTCGCCAAGCAGCAGCTCGCGAGCAAGCTGAGGCAGGCTGGCGTACTCCCTTGGCAAGGGGTAGACGTACTCGCGCCCGACAGACTCGTCCCCCGGCCAGCGCGGCGCCGCGGGCCGGGTCGGGTACAAGTCAAAGAGGAGCGTAACGATCTCGGTCATGAGCTGCCGAGTCGGGACATCGCCAGGCTTCTTGTCGGTGAACAAGAGGCTGACGAGCGGGACAAAGGGGTTCGGGGTGCAATTGCGGATGGCGACGCAGCCAACGTCCGACGTGGCGAGCGCCTTGACACAACGCAGCAGCTCGTGCAGAAGCTGATCATCGTGCTGCTCCTCCCTGCGAGATGGCAGAAGGGAGGCATGGGTTGGGCAACGCGGTCAGCGCAATTCTCAAGAATTTCAGCAGACAGTATGAGTCGCACCTCCACTCCATCTCAAGCACCTCGGTCAACCTGCGCAGCAGCGACAGGTAACCCCGCTCTTGAAGGAAGACCTCGAGCCAGCTGAATTGGACCGTCGGAGTGCGGGAATCTCAGCGATCGGCTTTGAGCGAAGGGGGCTGGCTTGATTGGAGGCCGTGCACTCACACCGTCGTCTCCTGCCGCAGCAGCATCCTGAGCTTCTTGACCTTGGCGATGTCCATCTGTGCCGCCCTGGGGCCCTCTTTGAGCCAGAGAGCCATTGCGACCGGCCCGTCCTGCGCCTTCGAGTTCGAGGCGCTGCTCATCGTCGCCGCCTTCTTCGACTTCTTGCTCGGCGTTGGAGGCGCCATGGAAGCGTACATATTGCCCTGGTTGGAGCCCGAGAGCGGCCTCTGCGACGCGTAGTCGGCGTTGGGCCCGCGGCTGATGGGCTGAGACGGCGTTGTGTAGTCGGGCGCGGTGTTGAGAGCGGCCGACAGCGGCGCCGAGATGGGAAAGCCGTTCAGGGCGGGGCCGCTCGAGGTCGAGTGGCGCATGTGCGGCGCTGGACGGGAGGGCGTCGACGAGAGGTTGAACGATTGCTGCGGGGCAGACGAGCCCAAACACAGGCGAGCGCGGGTCAGTGAGCCCTCGAGATGGGAGCTTCGCCACTCAAACGCAAGGCACGACAGTAGACGGACGGAATTCTTGAGAAACTGCTGCTTGACGTGGGGCTCCATCGTGTTCATCTTGTCCCTGACGCTCGCCGGCACCTCGAGGACGTTCTGTGTGGGTGGTCGGACGCGCGCGCGCAGGTCATCAGCCTGACTGCCGATGTCCGACGACAATTCGACGCAATCCCGGGCCCACCGGGCCCAAAGAGGTCTGGATCCGGCGGGAGAGGCAAGGACACACCATCATGTTCTGAAAGTCGCGCTCGACGTCCGCCATGCTGACGGGCGCAGGCGCGACCCGGGGCGAGACGTCCATGCTTCGTGACGCTCCGTGGCCTCCCTCTGCACGCCGGGCGGGCGTGCCCTTGCTGACGGCGCTGCTGACTGGACGGGACCCTTGCGGGCTGCTGCTGCTGCCGACGTGAGATCGGTTGACGGGGATGCCTGACGGAAAGACAGGCGGGCCCGAGGAGGATGGGGGGGAGCGCTGGTAGTGGTAGCCGTTTGGGGGCTGCTGCGAGCTGGGTCGGCTCGGGGACGAGAGGTTGAAGGCCATCGCAGCCTGAAGGGGTGAGGGCAGGGGAATCGGTTGGCCTTATGGGGGGGAGGTCTCAGGAGCAGGCGGTCCTTGATTCTCGGGCTTGCTGGTTGTTGGTGCGAGAGGGCGAATGTCGATAAGGTCGGCGATGAGGTGGATGAGGGCCGAACAAGGACGTCGAGGGAGGGCGAGGCTCGCTCAACAAGCGAAGACGCGTCTGGGAATTTCCGAAATCGCCGCGAGAAAGAAATCAGGCGCGGGATCCGGACGCGATGGCGGCCTGCAGCAGATGGACCAGCGCGGCATGAAGACACACAAGCCGGCAAGTCAAAGGATCGTAGAGGTCATGAGGAGGGAGAGGTGGAGGTCGGTTTTCGGAGGGGGGAGATGCAAATTGGTGGGTGTGATACGAGGAGGAGCGGGGCAGGATATTGGAGGCGCGTGAAGATGCGAATGGCGCAGATGCAAAGATGAGGGAACAGAGTGGAGAGGAGAGGGGTGGATGATGCAAACGAAGCGAAAAATTCAGGGTCAGGCGACCGCGTACTCGAGGTTTCGCTTGACGTAGGCGAGAATGTAACTGTGGAAGGGGAGAACGGGGTGAAGGGCAAGGCTCACGTCAGGAAGCCGCAGAAAGGAAGCGGTCCGGAAGAACCGATGACGTACGGCTTGCAGCTGAGGACGATCTCTGAGCTGCTGAGGCCAACTTTCTCGTCATCGAAGTAGTACCACTCGTTGCGGAAGCGGCAAAAATTGGTGTCTGAGCAGGGCGCGAGGACTTGTCAGCCTAGTGGGAGTCGAGCAGGTGCGAAAGCAGTGGGAGTGTGTGACGCACAGTGGCCGTTGTTGATCTGACCGCGGTGGAGGACGACGGCGAACAGGTCCCAGATCATCTCGTCGGCCTCGCTCGGCTTGACCTGGCCGCCGGCCCGCGTCGCTCGGGTCGTGTAGGGCGTCATGTCGATGGACAAGGGAAATTTGACGGGCGTATCGATCTTGATTGACTGGTCGCCCGACTTGTGCTCGAAGCGCTGGCGAAAGGAGCGAGTGGTTCGGCGATCAGAGGTTGTTGAGCGAGGCGCGAACGCGAGAACGGCACACATGCAACTAAATGACCTACCTTGAACTGGAACGTGAGGACCGGGGGGATCTCCTTGATGCTAAGCTGTTTGACGGCATCCTGTTCAAGTGGACAGCAGGTCAGCATCGGTCGCACGCGCAACGAGTGAAAGCGGCTCCATGATCGACTCACGAACGAGGCCACATGGCATGACGCGCAGACATACTGCTGACCCAGCTTCTCAGGGCTCGTGTACCTGCAGGCAGGTGCGAGGCAGGAGACAAGGACGTGTGTCAGGCGATCAAGCCAAGATCTCGGGACCGGCGAGGCGGCGATCAGCTGACGACTGACCGTGCGAGCGACTTCGCAAGCGAGTTCTCTCCCTCGATCAAGACGCCAGCCTTGGAGCGCAGATCAAGCGAGATGTCGAGCATCGGGTCGACGGCCGAGCTGACGGCGCCGCACGACGCGCATCGAACGTCGCTCTGCAGCTGCCCGTAGAAGGTCGTGTCTGGACGTCGTTGGGTCAGCGGAAGGCCGGCTAGAGCGAAAGCGATGCAGCCAAGAGATTCAAACGCTCACGAATCGCGCACTTGCAGTCGCGGACGGTGCCGCCTGAGTTCTCGTGCATCTGATTCAGGGCGGCGATGAAGAACCTGCGGCCGAGAGAGAGAGGGGGAGGGGGGAGGGGTGTTCGGGATCATCATCATTTCGGCCAGTTGAACACAGGCTGAAGCGAAACGCACTCGTGGCAGTCCTGCTGGGCGTAGCCGGCGAGATGATCGGACGATTGCCACATGTTGGCGAGGAAGGTGATCGGGCCGTACGGTGTACGGTCGTCCGAGTTGAACTAGACACGGACAAAAGAGGATGGTCAACAGCTTTCACAGATGGGAGGTCGAGTCTGAAAGATTCGATGCAGATAACGTACCTCCGTGAAGATGCGGTCCATCTCGCAGCAGGTGCAGTCGTTCTCGGTACAGAGGCCCGGGTTGTGGTAGTCGGCCAGAAAGTGGTCGCGCAGGAGCGGGTTGTGCGCAAACAGCTGCAGGATGACGTTGAGGAAGCAGGTCTGGCCTGAAGATGTCGAAGGAGGAGGGTTTAATACAGGGATCGTACCGAGGTGAGAGGAAAGAGAGCAAGGGCGGCCGGGGACTGACCGATGTTGCGCAGCCCTCGCAGGCCTGTTCAAGCGCGCGAAGACAGAGGAATCAGCTCGAGCACAGACGATGCAAGCAAGGATGATTCGGAGCCTACCTCGGCAGTGGAGCGCGGTCGTGCGCTGAAGAGCGACGACCTCGAGCGCGTCCGGCTTCCACGTCAGGGTCTCCGGCCTCTTCCGCTTGACGCCTACGGCGGGCGCCGAGCATCACCATCAGCATTCGGGCAGCGCTACCAGCTCGGCGGAGACGACGTACCTTGCCTGCGTGCGATCACGCGCGTCTCCTCCTGAATTTTAATCAACCGCCGCTTTTTCCTCAGAACAGTTGACACGACAAAGTCACCGCACTCTGCGCAATGTACGGCGCCAGAGAACGAGTCGACGCCTGGAGCCGCCGGCCGGGCCGTCAACGTCAGCCCCCGGCTTCCGGACTCCAAGCCTCGTAAGCGACAAGAGGCAAGATGAGTGAGTGAGACATACTGAGTGAGTGCGAGAGCTTGCGACCGTGCTCAAGGACGTGAGGACCGTCGCCGTGCGTCGCGCTGAGGCAGCCGATGAACGGGCAGCTCAAGCAGGCGGCGGGGCGGCTGAGGACCTCGCTGCAGCTCCCGCACGATGGCGGCTGGACCTGTTCCCGCGCCCCGCAATACACGCGAAACCCCACGGGTAGACAGCAGAGCACGTCAGAAGCCAGCGGATAGGCGCCCGTAAGAGGGGCAGTCTCAGAAATAGGCAAAGGGAAGACTGACGTTGGCCCGCTCCTTGCCCTTGCCCGCGGACAGGCGCTCCCTCACGGCCCAACGCACGATCCGCTGGTACCGCTCTAGCAGTCGCCGGCCTTCTTCGCCAGCTCGGAGAGCCTGCGCAAGATGAGAGCACTCGCTTATCGGTACCTTGCTGTCGGACCGCGCGAGAGAGACCGAAGTCGGGGGCTGGGACGTGGCGACCTGCGGGGGGATGGCGGGGGCGGCTGACGACAGGAGCGCAGCTTGAGGGGTGCCACCGCCGGGCAGAGTCTTGAGGCTCCCGACCGGTCGCGACAGCATCGTCGTGCTGGCCATGTCGGAGGATGGAGGGAGACAAGAATAGTGGAAGGGCGAAGAGGGGATTTGACTGGGATCCGATGGAGGAAGGCGAGGGGGACAGAAGGAGAGCTCCCGGTGGCAGGCCCGACCTCGGAGGGACGAGGCGGCGCGGCGGCAGCGCAGCTGCTTGACGAGTACGCATGGCCGACCCGCACATCGACCCTCCCGGCTACTCCAACTTTCGTCGCATGTACTCAAACTAATGACAGGAGGTGTCGCATCAGCTGCGAACGATGTATTCTGCACGCTTCATGTGCATTCGACCCCAGAGGGCCCGCCCTAACTGGACGAAAACCAGCCCATGAACCCCTTGTCCCCATCGCCGCTCGGCGCGCTCTCCAGCTCCTTCTTGACGCCCTGGTGCAGCCGCTGCAGGTCTGCAGGGATGCGGTCCGGGAGCAAGTCCAGCAATCAGGTCAGTGCTGACTCATCTGGGGAGCGAGACAAGCGAAGCGGGTCAGGCGTCGCCGGGGGCATCACTCACAGTCACCGTACGCCATCTCGCCGTTGTTTGCGTCCTCCGCGAGCAGATTGGCGAACTCGAGCTCCGTCCCGTCCATGTTCTGGCGCGCGATCGTCAAGGGCAGATCGTGTCCTGCGAGCGTCGCAAAATGCTTGAGGATGGCGCGGAGCTGCTTGGAGATGGGAGTCGGCAAGCGCGGCAGCGACGACTGACGACGGTGACACAAGGAGATGTTTGCAGATGATCAGAGCGGGTGCTATGCGCGATGGAGACTAGAAGCAGAGAGCAACGAACCATGCGCGGGTCGACCGACTCGAGCTCGTCGACAGCCCAGAGATCCTCGAGGAGCTTGGGCGAGACGGAAGCGCCGAGCCACAGCACGGCGGCCTCCCCGTTGACTGTGGATGGACAGAAAGTCCGGCGTGAGGGTCAGTCGGGGCACACGGGGCATCGCAAAAACAAGCGGTGAACGAGACACTCACTGAGAAGGTAAGCGCCGTCAGCCTCCATCCAGCCGTAGCCGAGCCGCATGCCCTCGCCGAGCATGATTCGACCCTCGGCACCCTCCATCTCGAGCCCGACGTCGTCGCCCATCCGGTGAACGGCAAACATGCGTGGGTAGAGGTACGTCATGAGGGCCCGCGGCGAGGCAGCCTGAACGAGACGGCGGTGCTGGACGCGTACGTCGGATGTGACCGGCGACGGCTTGAGCGGCTTCGACTTGAACATCGCGATGAGGTAAAGCGGCAGGAGCGTGAAGCCTTCCGGGAGGACGAGCTGAGGGAGGTGCCGTGACATGCGGTGTCAGGGGTAGATCCGTGGCAGCGGTCAGGTGGGAAGCGGAAGTGTGGGCAAGGTGATGAGGGGCCGCTGGACGCACCTGTCCGAGCGGCGCTCCCAGAGCACAGTTGCGCCGGTAGCTCGTCAAAACCTTGACCGCGCGCTTCTGCAGCTCGTCACGAATCTCGGGCAACGTCCGGCTCTCCATGCGACCGACACCCTCCTTGGCAAGGATGCCGACGACCGCGTCCTGGTCGGCGTATCGGAAGACGTTGCCGATCAGGGACGTGACGCCCAGTCGGAGGTTGAGCACGCGGACCCGCCGCTCGCCAGCCCGCGTCGTGTGCAGCACCGCGATCTGGATGGACGCAGGCTCGCGTTCGGTAAGGGGCGAGCCTGAGTGAGCGAGCAGGGCGAGCAGGGACGCCGTCGGCGGCAGGATGGGCATGTCGACGTCTGTCGGCGAGCGCTCGAAGAACGAGCCGACGTGCCGGGCCACTCGCAGGCCGGTCGAGCAGCGGATGCGTAGTGTCGCGTTCCAGACGGACGGCTGGTGCAGGACCTTGTCGAGCGACGACTGAAGTCGGGCCGCATCTCGGACGGGGTCAAAGCGCGGCAGGTAGAACGTCTCACCGCCGGTGAGCTCCGGGAGGACGCCTGCCGGCATCAACAGCACGACAGGTCAGTCTTCGGCATCGGTCTCACGAGGGGAAGAAATCACGGACGCACCCATCGTCGCCACGTCGGCGTACCCGCTCGGTGCGACCCAGAGGTTGACGCCGACGCCCCACTCGACGCATTCCTCAGCGAGCGTCCGCCACCACGCGCCCTCGCGGCCCTCGCGCACGCCGAATAGCGTTTTTTCCTTGTCCGTCTTCTGCACCGCCGCCTCGTCCCGGGCCTTGGGTAGCGCGCCCAGACCGAGCGCCGGCGGCGTGAGCGTGAAGACGTGCAGTAGGCCCGAGGACGAAGAGGCCATGACCGAAAGGCAGGCCGACAGGGCCGATCCGAGCGCGTGCGACGGCGCCTGTGATGCCGAATGAAGGGATGGGAGAAGTGCCAAGAGCGACAGAATTTGGGAGCTATCAGGCGAGAGGTGGCGCAAGAGATGAGCAGATGCAGCGTCGTCAGCGGGGCGCGAGGACCTGATGGTGAAGGCGAAGGCTAGGGGCGACTTACGCGCAAGACTCGGCGTCGGCAAAGAACCCGCCCGGCGGCAACGGGCAAAAGGGCTCCTCGAGGTCGGCGACCGTTCTCATGCGTGGGCCCTCCTTGTCGTCTAAGTCCCAAAAGTGGACCTCGCCGCCCTCGACGGTGACAAAGGCCACCTCCTCGCCTGGTCCGAGGCGCGACCTGACCGAGAAGCCATCCTCGAGCGCCTCGAAGAGCGTCGTGCGGACCGCAGCGCACCAGGCCTCGAGAAAACCCGATGCGGACGCGTTCCACGAGACGTCAAGCACGAAGAGGTGTTTGATCGGCTTGGGCTCGCGGAAGGACGGTGCTTGGGTCGGGCCGAGCGCGAGCGACGTAAGACGCTGTGCGATGTCTTCGTCCTCCTTTTTGGTGTTGCTCTCGTCCTTCGTCCGGGAAGAATTCGACTGAGAAGAGTCGAGCGGAACAGCCGAGGTGGAAGAGGAGAAGGGCGCGTGTCGGGGCAGGGGAAAGTAGTACGCTTTGGGGACGACATAGTCAACCGAGCCGACCGTTAGCTCGAGCCGCGACGCCGGGTCCGCGTAGGTCGTCTGGTAGCCGCCGCCGATGATACTGGCCGTGCCTGAGTTTACGGCAAGGCGTGCAGGTTCAGCGGTCAGCCCTTCAATAGGATGACAGTAGAGTTGACGGCGGCAAGGCCCGCGTGGCGAGGGGCGACGGGACGCACTGGTGTTGGCCGTCGCGCACAGGTTGCACTTCCATCGCCCACCGCCCTCCCAAACGCACAGGCTCGATAGATAGCCCTTGCAGTTGCGGCACCGCTCCGGGCCTTCCTCGCCCGTCTCGACGACCGGCAAATGCGCCTCCCCAAAGATGGGGGCCGCAAACGGCGTGACGTGCACGCCAAAGGGCAGTTGAGACGACCGGAGCAGGTCCGCCGTCGTCGGCACGGCAGACAGCGACGATCTGACGTACGTCGGCGTTGACGCACCGTCGTCGACCGCGCGGAACTCCACCTGGCTGCCCGGCGGGCCACCCTCGAGCGCGGAGGACCACGTGCCGTCGTTCTGCATATCGTTGTATTGCTGGGCCTGCGCGAGGAGCGTGATGGGCGATGGCACAAGCGACGGGTCGAGCTGCGGCCTGCCGCCGGCCCCCCTCGCCGGCCGGCCGGTCGAGTGCGGCGGCTGAGCGATCGGGTGCTCAGGGTACGCCTGTATAGGGTAAGACGGCTGTTGCTGGTAATGCTGCTGCTGCTGTTGTTGTTGTTGTTGTTGCTGCTGCTGCGAAGGATCCTGGTAGGCCGACGGCTGGGACGGGTCAAAGTAGGCGGCCGGCTGGGCGTGGTCAAACGCCTGCTGGGCGGGCTGCTGGCCGTACGAGTCGGTTGAGAGGATAGATGGGTCGACCGGGCGGGCGACGCGCTTGGGCGGCATAGGGCTAGTGGGGCGGCCTGGCTAGGTGGGGGAGGGCAGGTAGGACAGAGGCGAGGGAGAGGACGAGATGGGACGCATGCGCTGTCGCTGAAGGAAGACGACGGAGAGACGGCGCGCGCCTTCAACTTGCCATGCCTTGTGCCCTCAACGTCGACCCGCCCTCACTCCCCCTTCCCTTCTCGTCGCCGTGATGGCTCCCAACCCGCGCACATTCTTCGACCTCGAGCACGACGGTGCCGCTCTCGGCCGGTACGCATGTGTATCTGGCTTGCGGAGTCCTACGACCAAGGTTGAACAAAGGTCGACTGACGTGCCATCGACCCTCAAACTCCTTGCTTCCCCTCCAGCGTCGTGTTCGAGCTTTTCGCCGACCGGCATGTGCCGCGGACTGTCGAAAAGTGGGTCGTTGCTCTCCACTGATCGTTTCTGGCAAGACTAGAGGTATGCAAGGTCTGACTGACTGACGTATGCGTGGCTTCCAGCTTCCGCGTCTTGTGCACAGGCGCTGCGGGCACGTCGCCCGTATCCGGCCTGCCGCTCAACTATGAAGGTGCGTGTCCGACCCTGTCTGTCGAACAAGTGTCCCTCTGTGCGGCCACCGTAAGCTGACGTTGCTGTTTTCTTCGTCATTGGTCCTTCAAAGGATCCTCGTTCCATCGCGTGATCCGTTCGTCCATCCTCCCCTTCCTCTATGCGGTCTGGCGACCACCGAACCTCGACTAACGTGCGTTCATCCGGCCGAACCCCAAACAGCCCAATTCATGATTCAAGGCGGAGACTTCACCAAGCACAACGGGACCGGCGGCGAGTCGATCTGTGCGTCATCCAGAGTGCCTCGTCCAGCCGCTGCCTGTCTCCATCTCGCTGACGCCCTTGGCTCGTCGACAACCTGCGCAGACGGCGGTACCTTTGCAGACGAGGACCTCTCGGCGCCCGTCGACCGCGAGGGCCTGCTCGTTATGGCCAACCGTGGAAGGGACACGAACGGCTCCCAGTTCTTCATCACGCTCGCGGCCGCGCCGCACCTGAACGGCAAGGTCCGCGCTGGTTTCTGTGAACCTGTTCCCCTGGGCACGGCTGATTAGACCCTCTTTCCCATGACCATTTGCCTCACTTCAGCACGTTGTCTTTGGTCGCGTCGTCGCCGGCTTCGAGCACATCCAGGCGGTCGAGTCATTCCCAACGGACGCCAAGGACAAGCCTCTGACGCCCGTCACGATCGCGCGGTCCGGCGAGCTCCAGCTGGCGAGGAAGCCCGTGGTTGTCGAAGGTCGTGGCCGCAGTGCCTCGCGCGGCAGGTCGGCGAGTCCTATGCGCTCGCGGCGTGACGAGGACAGCCAATCGCGATCGCCGTCGAGGGAGCGCTCGAGGCGATCAAAGAAGGCGCGGCGGTCGCCCTCGACGTCGGCCTCGTCCTCGTCCTCGCGCTCGCCGCCCAGACGGTCGTCCAAGCACAGGTCGTCCAAGTCCAAAAAGTCAAAAAAGTCGTCCCGCTTGCCGCCGCCCGCCGAAGAGCGACGCGACGCGCGCGGCATTCCGCTCGACCGAGACGAGACGGACGCCGAGATCGACGCGCGCCTTGAGCGTGAAGACATGGAGCGCCGAGAGCGCGAGAAGCGCGAGCGCGAGGATGCACTCAAGCGGCGCCTGAGGGCTGACGAGGAGCGCGAGCGTGAGCGGGCTAGCCGGGGTGGCGTTCAGTACAAGGGTCTGTCCCCTTCCCTTTTGCTGAGTCCACCCCACTCGAGTTGCTGACCGATTCTCCTCACAAACTCTCGGCAGGCCGCGGCACGATGCGCTACACCGAGGACCGGCCGACGCCCGACCTGCCTTCGTACTCGCGCGCCTACCCCTCCCAAAGACGTGCCCCACCGCCTCACGCCGACCGCGGATTCAACCCTGGCACGCGCGAGCGGGAGGAGCGAGGCGACCGTTGGACCCACGACCGCGCGTCTGACCAGGTCATCGACCGCGCCTCGGTCGAGGACCGCTTCGTTCGCGCCCGACGGGCCGAGGCCGACCGAGAGAGTGGCAGCGGAGGAGGAGGCCTGTCGGGGGGCGCCCAAGCGCTCGCGAGCCGCATCGGCCGTGCGGCAGACGACGCTCCGGACGCCAGCGCACCGGCGGGTGACGTGCCGTACGACGACGAAGACGAGGATGATCGCCCGCGCCGGTCACCGAGCCCGCCTCGGGCGCAGACCGACGAAGGCCTGTCGATCCGCGGGTCGGCCGTCGCCCTCGGCGGCGTTGACGAGGTGCACGTATCGCAGGAGAAGAAAGACGAGGTGCGCTCGCTCGAGCTGGGCGATATCCCTGCGCCCGCCGGCGGAGGCATGAGGAGTTGGGACTGAGGACCGTACACAGGGTCCTGGCAGGATGACCATGAAGGTTCATCACTGTACGTCGGTTGGCTGTCGAGTCTACGACGCGAGAGATCTGCGTTGTGAGGGCTGCAAGTTGGCTGCGAGGGCCAGGGCCTGCCAGGGCCGGCCAGCGATCGACTGCTACAGCCGGGCAAGACGTTGATGCTCACTCCCACGCTCAAGCTTGTCGCCCGTCTCCCTGGACGACGCTGCTGCTTGCCCGCTATGTCCTTCGCCATCTTGAGCCGTCGCTCGGCCCAGACCAGCTCGTAGGCAGGAGGGCGCGAACAAGAAGCCCCCGTCGCTTGCCCGTCCCGATCGGCCGGTGGGCCCTCGAAACTGCGCCTCCTCTCCTGCGCCGAGCCAGAGCACGCACGGTCGACTGGCCCCTCCCTCTTCGTCAGTCGGCGACACTTCCCGCTCGCTATTCCTGGTCTTAACCCCCTCCCCTCCCCCGGTCCTTCACGATTCAGCGCCCTTCAAAAGCTCGCAGTTGTCGACGCCCGTCGTCTTCCTTCCTCACCTTCTCCCTCCGAGCCGCCGCCACACCTCCACCCGCCGCCGCCACCGCCTTCCGTCAGCCCGCCAGCTCGTCGCCGCTTCTCCCAGCTGGTCCTCTTCACCGCCCGCTCTGCACCATGCCGGCCTCCTTTCGTTCGCTCTCGCCCGCCAACGAGAAGCTCGACCAGACGCCTCGGTCGCTACCCGAGATCTGGGGACATCGAGGAGTATGTCTGCGTCCTCTTCCATTAGCCGGCGCCATTGTCCGCCGCGCCAGCTGAGCGCGGCTGGCCGGCGCCGGGCCCCCGCTCCTCTCCCCCTGGTGAGGCCACTCCTCGAGGAGTTGCTCACCATCTCGCCGGTTTCGCTGCCATCGGGGGCGACAGGCATCCGCTGAGTTTCCCGAGAACTCTCTGGCGAGCTTCCGGGCGGCCGTCGTCGAGGGCAGCGAATGTATCGAGTCTGGTGCGTCATGTTGTTTTTTTTTCTGCGCTCCAGTCGGCACCACTAACGCGCGGTCGCGCTGACGACTCCTCGGCCCGCTTGCCCGTCGCTCTGCTGCAGATGTCCACAGTGCGTCCCCGTTTTTGACCAGCCTCCTGTTTCTAGACGCATGCTGATGCGCTCGTGCGCCCTTTTCTAGCCACCTCGGACGGTCGCGTCCTCATGTTCCACGACACGACGCTCGATCGTGCGTCCTCCTAACCCTGTGCGCCCTTAGCCGCTGCGCTGACTGACCCGCGTTCTGGACCTGTTCTCTCCTGGCCATCATGTCATCGCTGCAGGTACCACAAACCTCACCGGGCCCATCAAGACGCAACCGTGGGAGGGCGTTATCGAGTGCGTACTCTATGCGCACCCTTGGTCATTGTCTTCGCAGAACGCTGACCCAACCGCCCCGTCTCTATCGGATTTCTGCAGGAAGGCGCTCACGAACAAGGCGCCGCATCAGCCGATCCCGCTCTTCGAGGAGATGATTGTCCTGCTTATGCAGCCTGAAGCGCGGCATGTCAAGTTCAACGTGCGCTCGTTTTCTGCTGCTCCGCCCACCCCCCTCCCTCCGATGGATCCTGACTCGCAACCTGCGCTATTCCTCTCCCGACCTGTAGATTGATTGCAAGGTCTCGAACGACCCTGACCGGCTCTTCTCCCTGATCGCAGAGATCATCAGGTAGGGCCCGGTCTCTGACTGCACTTGCTTGCCTCGTCCCTGCGCGAAATATTGATTCGCACGCACCGCTGTCGATCGACCTGTAGCAAAGTGCCGAATTGGCAGACGGACCTCGCGCCGCGGCTCATCCTCGGCCTGTGGCACACGTCGTTCATTCTACCCGCCCGAAAACACCTGCCTCTGCTGCACGTCATCCACATCACCAAGTCGCTATCGCTGTCCACGGCTTTCTTTGCGCCGCATGTGTCGGGCTTCTCGGTCGCCTTCCCGCTGCTCCTGACGCCCGCGGGCGAGCAGTTCAGGCAGATGTGCATTCGCGAGAAGAAGAACATCGGTGTCTGGACAGTCAATGCCGAGAGCGAGATGGTCGTCGCGGCCAAGCTCGGCTGCTCCTGGATCTTGACTGACCGTCCGCGTGTCTGGGGTGACCTCCGACTAGAAGTGCGTCGTTCATCGCTCTCCCTTTCGTTCTTCTTTCGCTGATGATGCAATCCTGCTTCGCCCCTCTAGCTCGAGAAAGACTTCAACAGTACAATGAAGCAGCACGTCGGACCCCTCTTTGCCTACAGTAGCACAACCTACTACAGCGTGGCCCACGTCCGTTCCCCACACATGCCCCCGTCAACCTCTGGGCCACTGCTTCTTGCGCTGACGCTTTCTCTTGCTTGACGTACCTGCAGAAACTGCTCGACGTCTACACCCGCAAACAGCTCACGGATCTGGCCGGACCCTTCGAGAAGATCCCCAATGCTGATGCCCCCAGTGCCGCTAATGTGGGTCAACAGAGCAAGGTCGCCGCCTGATAGTCACTTTCTTCCAGCACGCTCGCACCTGTCCGCACCTCTGCCTCACTTCATCATCACCGTCCTCATCTTCTTCACATCCTTGCTTGCACTGCATCATCCGATCACTCTTCTGCGTTGTCCTTTTGCGACGTCAGGAGTTCCTTATATACCTGCTCTCGCCGTCGCTTGCTCACCCCGCCTTACTTCCCCTTCGCATGTATCGCCTGCTTCCTACATCTCATGTTCGTCTCGTGCCACACGCCCCGGTACGCTCCCGTGTGAGCGGTCGTGAGCGATTGCAAGGGCATGGTGCTGGCCGTGTCTCGTTGATACTCAACATTTTGCAAAGGATTTCAAGGACGCGAGCCTCAGGTTGTTGGAGACGGCACCGGGCATGGGGATAGCAATGCGCGCAGCGCCGGAGGGCGAATGATGGGGGGCGAGCAAGCAAATCACTCGTCGTCCTCCTCCTCCTCCTCGGACTCGGCCGCCATGGCGCCGCGAGCCTCGTTCCAGGCCGCGATCTTCTGGGCGATCTTCTCCTTCTTCTCCTCGTAAGACGTGCGCTTGTCCTTGTGCTCGACCGAGATCTTGGCCCAGTCCTGCGACTTCTCAGTCGGGACGAACGAGGGGTCCTCGCGGATGGCGGCGTAAGCGTTGGCGTAGATCTCCTCCATGTCCTCGGATCCGACACCGTCGGCAAGGTACGAGGCGAACTGCTTCTTGAAGCGCTCGTCGTCCTCCTCCTCAAGCGACTCCATGTACTCGGCAACGTGACCGCCGTAGATGTACTTGTGGAGAACCTCGGCGTCGAGCTCCTTGGACTCGGGGTCGAAGCCGGGGAAGCGGTTCTCAGAGTGGGGGACGAAGATGCCACCGTCCGAGGCACCCTTCATGGCACCGAAGACACGGTTACCGGTCGAGGTGCGCTTGAGACCGACGTCAAGGAAGCACTTGAACGGGCGGGGCTCGTCGTCGCCGTCGAGCTTCTCGGTCATGACGAGCGAACCGTCGGGCTCGGTCTGGCCCTCGTACTTGTCGGCGAGATTGAGCTTGACAAGGGCACGGCGAGCACAGAGGAGGCCGGTGGCGTAGGCAGCGGTCCAGTTGGTGAGACCGTGCTTGATGCCGTAGCGGGGGAGCTCCTTGGATCGGGCGTGGGCGAAGACGAAGTCACCCTGAGACGGCGCCAGGATAGACGTCAAGGGTCAGCGGGCGTCGAGCGGACTGGTCGCAAGGAAGGGAAGGCACGCACCTGGAGCTTGGCGTAGACGACCTGAACGATGACCTCACGGTTGGTGAAGCGGACAACGAGACGGTACTTGGGCGCGTTGTACTTGTTCTTGGCCTGGGCGACAAGGCGCTTGCGCGCGTAGTCTGAGGTGAGGAGGGAGGTTTCAGTCTTTCAATCGCCAGGGTAGCGCCGGGGTCGCACGACCGGCCAGGCTCGAGCTCGGGGAGGAATCAGCTCACAGTCGGTCTTTCCCTCCCTCCTTCGTCGGTACTTCACCTGGTACCGGGAGAAGTAGGCGTCGTTCTTGACGGTCTTGACGAAAGGCATCTTGACTGGTGTGAGAGCGGAAGGACAGCAGGGGTCAGCTTCTGAGGCACCTGGACTTGGAAGAGGACAGGACGTCGCATCGAGCGCTAGCGCCGGCCGTCGACGCCCGGACCGCGCAGATGGGCCGACGCATCAGGCTAACCTGCCGCCGTCTGCCTGCTCGCGCCCGTGCAAGGAACGGAGAGGAGAAACGTACAGTGTCTTTGCGGGGTATAGCGGAGGGGGCGAGGGACAAGGCAACAGGAACGCAGCCGGGCGAAAAAACTGGGAGCGCCAGGCGGCGCGGCGTTGCTCTTCGGAGTCTGAATCAGTCAAAAAGCGATCGATTGCTCGATCGCTTTACTCAAACGATCGATTGGTCGATCACTGCAAATCTTCGACCGCTTCCCCCGGCTAAGGCGATCGGCTGCGCGGCCGGCGCGGTGGGCGATTTTGTTTTTCCTGAGTTTTCCGCTCGCGAGCGGCAGCCCGATCGCTCACGATCATCATTTGATACGATCGATTCAATCGATCGCTTGCCGGTGACCGCCCATATCATTGGCGGGCCGCACGCTGTCCACCGCCGACCCTAAAGCCCCGCCTTGCGCATCAAAAGCTTCAACGCGGCTGACGAGTATCGGCTGAGCCGCCGCCACTTGCGTCCGACCCCGGTGGTCCTTCCTCCATCGCAGAGTCCGACAGCAGCCAGACGGCATGAGCGCGCGAGACTGTGAAGAAAAGCAAAGAGGGACAGAGTGTGGGCGGCGGGCCATGGGCTGGAGGTTGGGTGTGGCGCCGCGCGCGTGCGCAGCTTGTCTCTCTGCCTGCCCGCCTCGGGCAGACTCCGCGCGCGATGCTGCAGCAGAGTTCGAAGACCTGCCGGCCCACCCCCCGTCAGCGCTAGTCCCCTTGGCCTCTCGCGCACACCATGGGATTGTGACATGCCGCTTCTCTGCTTCTGTCCAGCCGCGCGGGCTGTAGCATGAAGCTCTGGCCAGATGGAAGCAACGTCGGCAGACAGCGGCGCGGGCAGCTGCTTGTTTGGGCCCGAAGAGGGGAGGGCGGCGCCGCCCGCGAGAGAGACACGCACGGTCGTCCATCGCGCCCTGCCACCCTGCCGACCAGCCCACCAGCCCCCCCTTCCGTCCAGCAGCCCACACGACATCCACGCACACGACCATGTCCAATCCCTTCTAGTCCGACCCTTCTCCCAACGCTCCCACCCAACCCATTTGCGCGCCTTCCTTCCAAACCCGTCTCTACCGGCGAGAAGCAGCCCAGCTCCAGCAGTCGACGCCGCACCCAGCTCGTTCGCTCGCCGCCCAGCGCTGCTCGGACGACCGCTCGTCCAGCCGGAGAGCCCCTCCAGCGCCGCCCGCCCCCCTCATCATCCTCTCGGCCCGGAAGACTCCCCTCTCCAGCTAGCCTCGGCAGCACCGACAAGTCACCCGCAAGGGCGCTTGCCTTCCCACCCACCTCGCCTTCGCCTTGTCTCGTCGCCACCCTGCTGCTCCACCCCAGCTCGCCCGTCCTTGTCGCCCTCCCTCAGCCCGCCATGTCGATCGCCTCGTCAGCGTCAGAGGACGGTTGGGTGCCGACGGTGTACGACTCGGTCGAGAAGGTCAAAGGCACGGCAGAGAACAAGCGCACGGTCTGCTGCACGATCCCCGTGAGTCGTTGCTTGCCGACAAGGACCCGGCTGGGGCTGAAGCGCTGACAAGCCCGAACTTGCGTGTCCCATCAACAGTACGACGCCTCGTCGCGCTCAGTTCTCATGATCTCTTCCCAAGTACGGATCCACTCCTGCCCTGTCGCTCGCTCCCTCGGCGTGTGTCTATACCGCCCCTCGCAGAGCCTTACCCTC
The DNA here is from genome assembly GCA_014825535.1 of Cystofilobasidium bisporidii. Lineage (NCBI taxonomy): Eukaryota > Fungi > Basidiomycota > Tremellomycetes > Cystofilobasidiales > Cystofilobasidiaceae > Cystofilobasidium > Cystofilobasidium bisporidii. The sequence continues at coordinate 64,867 of MVAK01000057.1, read as the reverse complement.
TGCCCTCACCTCCCCCCGCAACTCGCAGAAGAAGCCCGGGATGTGGACCGTGAGTTTCCCCGCGGCACGCGTGCTCGTTTTTGTTGATCGGCGGTGAGAGGAGCTGACACTGTTTTATTTTGCTTATCCGGTCGCACAGCTGCCCAAAGGTGGCAAGGAAGAGGGCGAGCCGTACGCCGAGGCAGCGCTGCGCGAGGCTTGGGAGGAGGTGAGTTTGCTGCTGCCTCACTCGTTTGCCGCCGTCCGGTCGGCTGATCTCGTGCCCTCGCCCTTCAATATTCACCTCGATCCAGGGCGGCATCCTGGGCTACATCACGTCCGAATGCATCGTGCGTCCCGCCTTCCTCTCACCCCTGCCCCTCCGTCCTCCTCGAGAACATTGACGCTAACCGTCTCCTGACGACTCGCTTTCACAGTGCCAGATCGACACGGAGCGCAACCACGTCTTCTTCTACCCGCTGCAGGTCTCGGAGATGAAGGCGAACTGGCCCGAGAGTGGGCGCGGGCGCGAGTGGGTGTCGGTCGAGGAGGCCATCGAGCGGGCTTGTGCGTTGTTCTTCTCAATCGCCGGTCCGGGCTCGGTCTGTCCGCGCGTGCTGGCATCGCTGACGTTCACCTATCACCTCTCTCGAACTCTCATCATTGACAGACTGGCGGCCGGAGCAGGCCGAAGCGCTGCAGCACTTCAGCCTTTGGCGCGACACGCTCGTTGAGAGCGACACCAGCAACGAGTCGTCGGAAAGCGGCATTCAGCCGTCGTCGGCCAGCGAATGGTGCGTCCTCCCCGCGCCTCCCCCCCCCACCCACAACGCTGCGCACGCCTGCTGACCCTCTCACTCTCTCGCTCTTCGTGGGCTACGTTTTCAGAGCTGCTGCCCGCTGCACTCCTCACGACCTCATGTCCCCTATCGCCTGCTACCATTGTACCTCTCTCGAGGGCCCTTCCGAGATCCATACACACACACCACTCCGCCTTTACCTAACCCCCTTTTTTTCCGACGCCTTTCGGCGCTTGCCAAGCTTTCCTTCCCACCGCATTCTTCCTCACCACCCGCGCTTCGTCGCTCATTATGTGCGACTCGCCTACACTCATTCGACCCGGCGCCTTGCCGCTGTCCCCCCTCCCCACCTTGCTTCACTCGCTGTACCATCACTGCTCCTCTTGCTTGGATACCATTCGCACCCTACATGTAACGTACGCCAGACACCGTGTCGCAAGCAGCGAGAGTCGAGTCTATGTTTGAGCTGTCGCCAGGCCGCGCCAATGCGACGAGCAGCTCAAGTGCTGCACTAGCCGGTGCTCGAGCGGCCGCGTCGACGTCGTGAGGCCGCTGCACCCGCAACCACAATCACTTTCCTTTCCCACTCCTCTCTCCCCCTCAACTTCACCTCGCTCTCTCGTTTGGCAGCTTGCTCCAGAGCTGGGGCTCTCCGGCTCCTTCCACCCCAGCTGGGCAACCTCAAGCAACATGCTCCCGCTACGGTGCGCCCTGGCCTCGGCTCACTCGCAGGCAAGAGCTCCTTGGCTGACGCCTCGAGCCGCTCCTGACGCACCCCTCCTGCCCTTCGCCTCTTGCTGCCCGCTCGGCTGCAGCACACCCTCTCGTCTACTGAAACAGCTTGGCTCCTCCGTGCCTGTGGCTGGTCCATTGAGTGCCGTTCGCTCGTATCGCTTCGTCACGTCGCAGCCGCCGTCAAGCCCAGCGCAGCCACCTGCTTCGACGGCAACGGCGGACTCCGAGCCCTCCCCGAGCTCAGGGTGAGTGCTTTGAGCCTTGTTCGGCCGTACGCCCACCTGCCTCACGGGGACATTGAGCTGACCCGCAGTCGTGGCTCTCTGTTGCGAACGATCACCAGCTTCGCCGAGGAAGCCCCAACGGCAGGCACCTCTCAGCCGCTCACGAGCCCTCGCCAGCCCGTAGATCTAACGGTTCCCGAGGCCGCAGCCGGCCAGCAGCTCCTAGGCTCAACTGCACCACAGACCTCTCAGCGCAACTGGCGCGTCAAGACGAATCTCGAGAAGCATCGGCTGTTCAAAAAGTCGTTGGGCTCGACAAGAACCGAAATTGGTCGACTGATCCTCGCCGCCGCAGTGGATCACCGAGGCTGGTCTGCGCTGCTGAGTGCGTACTCGTTGCGCCCTTTCCTGCGCCTTTTGCAAGTGCTGCTTCGAGAATGACAGCATGGCTCGTACTGAACATGCTGGCCTCCTCCTCACTCCCTGGTGTGCGGGCGCGCTGCAGCAAATCCGACTACCCTGACCATAGCGCAGAAGCTCGAGTACCTCGAGGACCCGGCCCTCCACGGCTCGCCCATCCCGCCCGGCACCAGCGTCTCCCAGTGGCTGGCCTTCCTGGGCCAGCTTGGGACAAACCTCAACCCGAAAAATGCACTCCTTCGGCCGCCCGAGGACGTGCGCTCGTACCTTCTGCGCGTCGGCGTCGCGCGCATCCTCCAGCACCAGCAGTCTGAGGACCCTCTCTTGCTGCTCCGGCTGCTCGAGCTCGCCCAGCGCACAGAGGCGCCTTCAAGCCCAGAGGTCTGCAACCTCCTGGTGGAGCTGGTAAAGACGGCCCGTACCCGATGGTGGACCGCCGACCAAGTGGCGGGTCAGCCTCACCTGCGGGATCCCCAAGGCAGCGTGGCTTTGCTCCGGGTTGTCGACTCGATGCGGCACCGGCTCTTGACTGGGGGGATCGCCGATGCCTGGGACCAGACACTGTACCCCGTGCCGGTGATCTACCACCGGCGGCGGCTGTTCACTTTCCTCATGAACGGCCAGAGGCAGGACCAGTCGGTCGCGCAGAGCGACAGGTCGAAACCCCCGACCGTCGACTATATTTCGGCCTACCTGACGTCGAGCGCCGTCCAGCATCCGACCGACCCGCTCGTCGTCATCCTCCTCCTCAAGGGCTACCTCTCGATGGCGCCGTCTGCTCGCGGACAGGCTTACTTTGACGCGATGCTCCAGATCCTGCCCGATCTCTCACACGACTGGACGCCCGAGCACCGCCGCTCGATCAGGGAAGAGCTTGAGGGCTGCTCCAAGAGCGACATCGAGATGTACGTCTCGATCCGGCAGTTCCTTCGCAAGGACCTCGAGCCGTACCTTGGCCCCTTGACAGAACTCTGGCGGGGCGTCATCCCCATCCCGCGCGAAATTGGCGGCGGGGTCGTCTCGCACGCGGACCGCTCGGCCGCCCTCCGGGATGCCAAGCGTAACGGCGTTAACTTGCATGACCCGCATCAAGCCTGGGATTGGAACCTCGAGCGCAGGCCCAGGATCCCCATGGCCGAGCGGGCCAAGGCCAAGGTCGAGGAAGCAGACGACGAGACCGACGGCGGTGCGACGTTCGCCCTCCGTCCCAAGTCGAATTCGGTCTTTTAGACGGCGCAGCCCTTTCCCTTCCTGACTTGATGCCATAGCAATACAACGACACCCACGTCTTCAATGTCGCGCTCTTTTCGAATGTTCTGCGCAGTCCTAATTTGCTCTCGAGAGCGGCGGGGTGCATCGACTGGCGCAAGTGCTTCTGGTGTCGGACGAACTGGAGCGCGCGCGACGTGCGGCCGTTGGCGCTTCCCTCGCGCTCGACCCGTTAACCTCGACCAGACCATTTCTCGCCAGCCACTCTCCTCAGGTCCATTGAGCCCGTCGTCCAGCCGCCTCATCTCTGCATCCGCTCGTCATGTCGACGCGCGCCGAGCTTCTCGCCGTCCTCAAGGAGCACCTCGCCCAGTTGCCGTCGCCGCCTTCGCCTGCTGAGGTCCTCCCGCTGCTCGGCCTCCTCAAGCACATCCAGTACCTCTCGTCTCAGGCATTGCTCGCCCAGTCAAGCACCACAGCCCAGGTCCGCGGTGACGTCGACCGCCAAGGGCTTGAGGAGAGTGGGCTGAGCTACGAGAAGAAGCGGCTCGAGAGCGAGATCGCGAGCTGCGAGGCGTTCGAGTGCGTCGCCGCCTTACCTACCCTCTAAACTCTTGCCCCTTCTCCTGGTTCTACATCTGTCGCGCCGCGATGCTGAATGCGGTGGGGCGGTCGTCCTTCTCTTGCATCCTGCAGGTCCATCTATCAGACGCTGCCGCTGGACCTTCCGGCAGCGACCGAGGAGAATCACGAGCAAATCATGTCGGCACTCCAGGACGAGCTGGCGTCGCTCCAGGCGTACGTTCCCGGATCGTCCTTGCGTGGCGGCCTTGCCTGGACTCCAGCGCTGACCACCTGACAAGCCTTCCCTCCCCTCAATCCGTCGCACCAGTCTGCAAGCGGAAAAGGACGCGGTCATCAAGGAGATCAGCCAGGCCAAGAAGGAGGTCAAGGACGGCCTGGCCAAGCTCGCGGGCCAGGACGTCGCGCTGGGCGACTACGCCAAGGTCGGCCCTCACCTCTCCTCCCGAAGGAGGGCGACCAGAGTCGCTGACGCTCTCTTTTCTTCCCCTGCAGTTCGGCAACACCATCTTCACGAGCAAGATGCAGTGAGAAGGGGGTCACCGACAGCGTGCGACATCTGACGCCGTCCGGGCGATCGCTCGACGCCCATGGGTGAGCCCGCCGCGAGGCTTAAGGTCTTGAGCCGTCAGCGCGGACGTTTGTGTCCATAGGAGGGCTCGGAGCGACTCTGGGGATCTGTCGTGCCTTCTGCCAGAGCCTCGTGCCAGGGCAGCAGCCTCAAGTCTGCGCCTGGCACAGACTGGAGCGGGTGCAGGCCCGCAAGACGGTCGACGTGGCCGGCCCAGCTTGCCCACGTGAGATCATGTGGGAGCGCATCACATCGCGCGGCCCTGGCCTGGGATGCTCATGACAGTTCGCACCTTGCCTTCTGCGTTGCAGACGAGCCAGCCGGCGGTTCCCGCGTACGCGTCATGTCGCTCATCACGCCCTCGTGACGCGAGAGCCGGACGCGAGCGGTCGCGCATTCAGGGAGAGAGCATGTTATCCCAGGCCGAATCAGCGGCCTGGCAGTCGGCGGCTGGCGCGATATCGGCCGCCGCTACACCTTCCTCCCCCTTGGGACCAAGGAACTACGTTTTACAAAGCTATGCGGAAGGTGATGTAGCGGCCCTGCGAGACCGCGCGAAAGTTGCGTCACCTGTCAGCAGCGCTTCAAGGAGGCGCGAGACGGAGACGTGTCAAGTATGCGAAGAAGGACGGGCACGCACGGCGGTTTCTGAGGGTCGGGTGATTTTGACGACCTGACCTCTCGTCAGGCCGTAGTACCGGGCGACCGGGTCCGTCAGCAATATGCGGGGAAGCTGCGTCTCGCGCAGACGGCTGCCGATCGAGCGAGGAGCGGAACGACGCAGCGCGCAGGAGACTCGGCGGGGTCAGCAATCTTGTGGCAGAACGTCGTGAAGACTGCGCGCGAGCAGGTCTGAACAGGGAGCAGGGGTCACGCACTATCGCTCCAGCAGCGCCTTCTTGTCCTCAGCTGTCAGGACCTCGTGCCGCGGCACGAGCTGGTGGTGCGTGATGTTGACCAGCAGGTCCGCCTCGGCGTACTCCTCCAACTTGAAATCACCGGCCATGGACGTGATGACCTGCGTGCGATTGCCGGGGGGCGAGAAGCAGGAAGGGCCAGGGTGAGCTTCCTACACGCGGATGGGACGCGGCAGAGGCGGGAAGGAGGCCGACGCACCTTGCGCGCTGGGGGAGACATGGCGTCTGAGAAAATGATGATGCCGCGGCGAATCTTCTTGTCCTCCAGGATGCCAATGAACCTGTCGACGCAAGCCAAGGATGGGCGAGGATGGGTGAGCTCCCGTCGCCGCGCGCAACGAGCTGCGAGGGCGCCCCAGGCATGGCTGTCAGACTCACTTCCTCATCGTCTTGACGCCAACCTTGCGCTCGTCTGAGTAGAAGACAAAGATGCTGTCCTCCCGGTCGGTGATGCTGTTGGTCCAGAAGTTGAGCGAGTTGCGGCTGGACGGTTATTGGGTAGAAGGGGAGCACAGGGAGACGGAAGGCATGTGGTCAGCTTCGGTGCCTCAGACCTGGCGGCAGCCAACGTGCAGACCGACAGAACGGGCGGCAATACATGATCAGAAGACGCACTCGACGGTACCGTTAGGGGCAAAGCTGTTGCGGAAGTCCTGGTACGACATGTCCTTCTCGTCGTCGGCGACTTGGAAGCCCTGTCGCGCGGAACGCCCTCAGGCACCGTCAGGTCAGCTCGGTTCGCGGCAGCACTGTGGCAGCAACAGCAGACATACACGGTCCGAGACCTGCAGAGGCGACATAGTAGCTTTGTCAGTCTCCAGCTTGGAGTGAGCCCTCGAGAGACAGAGCCGGAAGAGAGAGCGCTCACAAGCTCGTGGATGGTCTTGTTGACCCGGTAGAGGCGAGCAATCTCGCGGTCGTCCGACATGGCTGCTGGCAGAGGGTCCGAACGCGCGGTTTTGGTGGAAGCAGGAGGTGATACGCGTGCTTGATGGGTTGGCGCTGTCGAGCTGAATACAAGAAGAGCAAGGCAGGGAGGATTGAGGAGGGCAAGGGAGGTGTGAGGAGGTGTCAGGGGGGAGGGCAGGCAGGCAGGCGAAGGAGTCGGGCAGGGTCGCCCGCCAGCCGCGCGCGGGCGGGGAGCCAAATTCGCGGCTGGGCGGCGGGCTCAAGCTCTCGCTGCTCTCGGCCTAGCGACCGTGTGCGGCAGCCCCTACTTACCGACAGCTCGCTCTTCCCGCCCCTTACAGCGACCCATCTCCTCAGTCATGGCAGAAGCCACTGCCAAGGTTCCCGTAGAGACCGACGCACCGTCGACGAAGGTGGCCGCAACGCCAGCAGTCGAGATCAAGAGTGCGTCGTCTGCCCCCTTGCTTCAGCCCCCGCGCCGCCGTCCTCCGCCAATGGCACTCAGAGCTGAAACCCCAGCCTTGCTCGAGCAGAGGAGGACGCCAGCTGGAGCTGGTTCGGTCGCGCCTACAAGTGGCTTGTCATCGGCGGAGGCGTCTACGTCTGCTTCCTGCTACTGCTGCTCGTCCCCTTCATTCAGCGAAAGTGGGTCGGCGCTCCTCCCTCCTCGACCCTTTCCCGGCCGTCTTGCTGCATCTCGCCCGAGATCTGTTCAAGCTTGACCTGACCTTTCCGCCTGACTCTTCCTCTCTCTCTCTCTCTTTTCGTGCAGTGCCATCTTCCTGCACAATGTGCGCTTCCCGCTGTTTGCCGACTTCAGCGCGCCTGAGAGATACGGCCTCGCGCCTTTCAAGACGCGCAATTTCGCCATCACGACGCCGGACGAGCAGAAGCTCGGCGCGTGGCATGTGCTGTGCGTCCCTGCCGTCTCTCCTTGTGCCCGGTGAACGTGACCTGGAATTTGGCGCTGACCCCCGATCCTCTCTGCTTGATGGTCCAGTCCCAACTCGAATTACTACGCGCAGCTCGACGGATCCTTCCCCCCGGCCGAGGCGTTTGGCGCCGACGTATTCGACTCAGCGCTGCGCGCCCGCCCGACCGTCCTGTTCCTGCACGGAAATGTGAGTGGAGCCCTCGCGGTTAGGTTTCTCAAGGCAGTGCGAGACGTGATTCTGACGCTGTGCTTCCTTGATACAGGCTGGCAACCGTGCCCTTTCCCTCCGCACGAGCCTGATGTCGTCTCTGACGACAGCGCTCGACGTCAACGCGCTCATCATCGATTACCGCGGCTTCGGCGACTCGACGGGCTCGCCGACCGAGGCTGGCGTCCTCATCGATGCGCGCGCGGCCTGGGATTGGATTCTTGAGCGCAATGGCGGCGACGTTGGCCAGATCGCGATTGCGGGCCAGAGCCTCGGCACGGGCGTCGGCAGCGCGCTCGTCAGCCAGCTCGGGGCGGAAGGTGTGTCTGCGCCTCTTCGCTCCGTCTGCAGTCTGCGCTCCTTCTGCTGACTTGGTGCTTCCGCTTTCGTGCTGCGCTAGGTGTCCACCCGCCGGTCCTCGCCCTGTTGTCGCCCTACTCGTCCATTCCGGAACTCCTCAAGACCTACTCGCTCTTCCGCCTGCTCCCGATCCTCTCGCCGCTGCGCTCAATCCCGCTCGCCCAAAACCTATTCACCTCGCCCCGGCTCTTGCGCACACGGTTCGACTCTCTTGGTGCGCTGTCACATCTCGACAAGGCGTCGTCGACCAAAGTGCTGCTCGCGCACGCCAGGAACGACGGCGAGATCCCCGTTGCCCACTCACGGGCGCTATTCGACGGCCTGCTCGCGGCCGAGCTCGGGGGTGAGAAGCCCGCCGTCCGGGCCAACACGCTGTCCCTCGAGGGCATCCAGTTGTACCGCGCCCAGTGGGCGGCATGGAAGGCGCGCGAGGACGAGCGGCTCGAGCGTGCGGCCGTCCCCGGCTGGGGCGAAATAAAGCGCTTCAAGCGGGCAGAGTCGGCGGGCGAAGTTGTCTTCCTTGAGGCGCTGTACGGCGGTCACGATCACCTCGGCGGGTCGGAGGGCGTCGTCGCGCTCCTCGGCAACCTCTGGGGCCTCTAAGGGTCGAAGAAGGGGAGTTGCGCATCGCGTTGTAGCCGCTGCCTCAGACAAGTGGCAAGCAAGAGTGTTTGAACGACTTTCGATACATGTAGAAGAGATCACGCTGCTCTAGCGCAGATGAGATGGGTGGTCCTGCGACACGATCCATGACGAACGAGCGAGGGAGAAGGGGAGTCGGCAAGCGATCGAGATCTAGTGCACCGGCCCGACCTCGAGCATGCCGCCTACAGGAAGCGCGAGAGTGCGTCGTCGAGTCAGTGCGACGGCTTCGAGCAAGGCAAAGGAGAGAAGGGTCAGACGCACCCTTGACGCCAAAGACGGCGAGGACAAAGGCGAGGGCGCAGAAGCCGCCCGTCGTCCAGATGCCGGCCTTGTAGCCGTTGAGCAGAACCGTCTTGGGGTCGCCCGACGACTTGTCCTCGACCGACGTGACGACCGCGGCCGCGATGGCGACGCCGACGCCGGCGCCGACCTGGAAGGCGACGTTGATGAGACCACCAGACATGCTGCGAGCTTCTGGCGGGACCGAGGCCATGAGGGCGATTGAGATCGCATTGTAGACGATCGAGATGCCGATGACTGCGAGGAGAAAGAAGGGAGGAGGTGCGCTGTCAGTCACTGTCCTCGTGAGAAGAGGTCCGATAGGAGTCAGACTCACCACCGAGAACGCAGCTCGGGAAGATAGTTGGCCAGAAGCCGTGCGCTGGGTCCATGACGGCGGCTGGGATGACTGAGATGAACGAGATGGCGAGGCCGACGAGTACGAGCGTCTTGATCGTGACATGGTTGACTCCAATGCCGACGCTGTACGAGGTGATGGCGCCAAAGACGCCCATGGGGATGACTGGCGTTGAGGGGTTGGTCAGCTTCCGAGGGAAGGGCGAAGGAGCTTTGGGCGGGAGCTACTCGAACCATGTCGGGACTCACACTGTAGACTGGTCCTGAGGGCGCTCAAGCCAAGAACGTTCTGCGACACATACCTGCCAGAAGAAGACAACACGTCAGCATGCGCAGGACGGAATGTCCAGAGACGTCGGGACGGACGTAAGGTACAAGACTGGTCGGCCAAGGGTGCGCAGAGGTCAGCTTCAAAGAAGGTGGGAGATGGACGCTGCGCGGAAAGGACTCACCGATCGCCTGCCACCAGCTAGCGTCGGGCGGAGGTGAGATCAGGTATCAGCCATCATAACAAAGGGGGAATCGCGGGGCCGAGGGCATGATAAGCGCACCAGTAGACGAAAAAGCCGACCAGCCAGGTGGCCGCAAAGCCTTTCTGCTTCCACAGGTAGTTGGGCAGGATCGGGTCCTTCACGTACTTCTCGACGATCGGGAAGGCGACAAGCAGGGCGACAGCGATGACGAGGATGGCGATCACGTGGGCGGCGCCCCAGCCGCTGGTCTCGCCGGACGTCAGGACGAACGTGAGCAGGATCAGGCCCGAGGTGGCGACGGCCGCTCCGATCAAGTCGAGAGACTTTCGTCGCCTTGAGTGCAAGTCCAAGAGGAGAGGTTCAGCGTCAGGCCCGGGCAAGTCAAATGCAGTAAGCCAGTGCACGTACTGATTCTGCATCGGCTTGGTGTTCGGCACAACGTAGTAGGCAGCGACGGCCGTCGCGGCACCTGCGAGACAGTGTAAGCAAGCGCGCTCGAGCGTCAGTGACGGCACGCACAGAGCGTGCAGTGGCTCGGTCGGAAACGCACCAATCGGGCAGCTCAGCCAGAAGACATATCGCCAGTTGAGAACGTCGGTCAGGACGCCGCCGTAGATGAGGCCGACGACGAAACCCAGCGCTCCGGCGGCGCCGAAGAGGGTGAGGGCGACGTTCTTCTCCCTCGGGTATGGGGCAAAGTAAGAGGTGATGATGCCGACGGCAGACGGAACGGTGCAACTCGCGCCAACTCCTTGAAGACTGCGCAAGATCGAAAAGGTGATCAAGTCCTGGGCGAAACCGCAGCAGAGGACGCAGATTGACAGCCAGACGAGGCCGCCGATGAAGAGCAGCTTCTTGCCGTAGCGGTCGGCGAGGACGCCCGCGAGCAGCAGGAACGAGCCGAACGCGAGCGTATACGAGGAGATGAGCCACGCCTGGTCGGCCTGCGAGATATTGAGCTCCTCCGACAGCTTTGGCAGCGCCATGTTGACCGAGGTCATTGAGATGTTGTCGAGCAGCTGCGCGACACAAATGACCGAGAGGATGACCTTGGCGCGCAGCTGCTTCAGGCTGCCCGTGTGGCGCGACGAGTCGTCCAGGCCGTCCTGGACCTTGAACGTCGCGGCCTGGTTAACGTCGTACTCTTGCGTTTCGCCGAGTGTCGGCATCGTCTTGCCGCCGCCGATGGTGGTCTTCGTGTCAGACCGCTCAAGGCCGTGGACGACGATGCCATTCTCCTGCGCCTGCGAGTGCGACGGTCGGCGATGGGTGGCCGACGACACTTCAGCAGCATACATGCCGGCCACGGTCCTATCCTGGTGCGATCCCGACGGGTGACGTGCGGCAGTCGTCGACGTGCCAGAGGACGTACCGGCCCCGAGATCAACTTCCTCAAGGGGCGAGGGCGGCAGGGGCGAGCTGCCATCTGCAGGGCTGGCGAGGGATGCAGAGCTCGCCTGCGCGTGCAGGACAGGGTTCTCCAGGTGGAAGGCCATCGACGGCCGTAGGCTATCGCGCCCGGTCGAAAACTTGCGCTGGCGCGCCCCACCCTCGGTAGTAGTGACCGAAGCAGAACGGTAGCGGCCAGAGCTCTCACCCTCGCCGCCGCCGCCGCCGACGACGTTGCTGCCTCGCCGAGCGGCCGAACTCTCACGCCGGTTGGCCGTCGTGCTCAGCCGGCGAACCTCAGTGCTGGTTGCCCCCTGCGACTGGCGCTTGGAGAAGCGGCGGGGGATCGCGGTGGCGACGGCGAGGTGGCCGTCGTCCTCGTCCTCGCTCTCGTCGGCGATGGCAGAATCGTTGGGCGGGAACTCGTTGGCGGTCCGTTCGGACCAGCCGACGATCTCGGGGTCGATAGGGATAGCTGGCGTCGACATTTTCGAGGATGTCGACGAAGAGGGGGGGGAGAAGCGGAGGTGAAGGTGGGCGTTAGCAGCAGGGAGCGCACGCAGGGAAAGAGGCGAGCTGGTTCAAAGATTGGAGAGCTCGGCCCGTTCTGCCTGGTGCTCCGGGGAGGTTTGGGGCCAGCGTATTTCGCCGGGCGCTAGCGCTGCCCGAACCCATCCTTCCCCTGGGCTCGTCCCTCGCTCAGCACTCGCCGTGAAGGTTTTCAGGAGCGAAGCTTTTCAGCTGGCATAGCTGATGCCGAGTCTGGCCAGCTAGCAGAGGCGAGGTCAAGGAGGTTCGATTGAGGTTGCGGCTCTGCGCGTCATGTGCGGCTTCGGTCCGTGCTCGGAGGCTCTTTCTTCGCCCTTCTCATCAGCCGTGCTGCGCGCGCGTCCGAGCTGCGGCAGCAGCAGCACCGTCGGCAAGTCGTCGGCAGCGGCAGCAACGAGCGAGCAGGCGGCCGCGACTTCAACAACAACTAAGCTGGGGTCCACTCGCCAAACGGACCACGCCTCGAATGGCACCCCCTTCCCAGTTGGCGAGTCTAGGCCTGACGCGCGCGGCGGTCGCACAGAGTTTGTGACCGGGCGGCGCGGTCTGCAGCTGGCGCCAGCCAGCTCGCGTCGGAGGCGGACGTCTCACCGCTGCGAGCCATGCCGCCTTCCGCACTCCCCTCCGCCATCGACCCTCAATCCAACCTCGTCCGGGCGCCTCTTCCTTGCTTACTCACATCAACACACGCTCCTCAACGGCTCCGGCGCCGATTGCCAGCGCGCTTCTGATCAGGGAGCCAGGACAGTGGGCCGAGCTAGGCTGAGAGACCGCCGCGAGGACCCTCGGACGTGACCACGCCGCCTCAGGAGGTGCTGGCCCCTCCCCTTTCTGGCCTCTGGTCTGTGCCGACAGCCAGGCGAGGATGACCCTCCCACTGACTCTGGGAGGCGCATCTGCGCTGTGCCGACCGATTTCTGTGCTGATCTGACCCTCCTTTCGCCAGAGCACAACCGCTTGGAGCAGGCTTAGCGGCTTCCTATCCTGGGCTCACCTCCCTTCCGTCTTGCCCCCCCCCCTCCCTTCTCACCCCTCAACCCCCGCCTACTTGTTCCTCTTCATTCTTCCCATCCTGCTCGTCTTTGGACCTCCCTCCTCCTCGAGCCTTGCGCAGGAAGGCACCCGGTCCGCTGCTCCAATTTCTCGTCATCCAGCAGCGAGGCTCCCCATCCCCGGCCGCCCCTCGGCCCAGGTCACCCGCCGCTTCGCCTCGCCTGACGGCATCGCCACCCTTTCCCGTCGCCCTCATAACCTGCATCTGGCCCTTTCCATTCGTCGTCACAACGTCTGGGACGAGCGTTTTGCAAAGAAGGGATATCCCTTTCAGATGGATCCCTCCTGTTCCTTGGCCCAGCCATCCTTACCGCCGCCGCCGCTCGGCCTCCACCCCATCGCACCTGCCCCTAGCCGTCGCCCGACGGGGTTCGCCAGCCTCCTCAACCCATCTCCACCAGTCACCTCTCCACCTTCTCCTAAGGTCCAGCCGCTTCCAGCTCAGCTGGAGCAGCAATCGTCGACGAGCGCCGACCCGTGGACGTCCTTCTTCCCGCAGCTGCCCCAGACACGACGCAAGCGAGCGCCCGCCGCCACTCGAACGCGGTCGGACCCAAACATCAAGCGTGCTGCCTCCGAATCAGCTCGTACACCCTCGCCCTATCCGCATAACCAGCCTGACCTATCGGCCGGGCCCTACACGCAGCCGCCGACGTACCAGTCCCTCCCAGCACCCGGTTCGGTCTGGGGTCGCGATCCGACGTCGCATGGGTCGGTCGAGGAGGGGCCGGCCTTGACAGCTCTCATTTCGGACGCTCCTCAAGCTATCGGCTGGGCGGGAGTCGACGAGGGCAGAAAGCGCAAGCGCAGGAGTGCCGAGCGGGAGGACGGTGCGCCTGGGGTGCCTATCGTCGACCCTTCGCTGCCTGGCGGCGACGCCGCATCCCAAGGCTTGACCTTTTACCGCCAAGTTGCTCCCCGGCGGGCGGTCGGCGACGAACCCATCATGTACGTCTCGGGCGGACCGCCAGACCACCACTATCCCCCACCCCCGGCCCGCCAACACTGGCCGTCTGACGGCGGTCACCAACCCGGCGCGGTCGCTCGAGGGTCGGCGTCTGGCCCTGCCTACAACTCGAGGCGTCCCTCGCCTCCCGAAGGACCGTATCCGAATGAGTACGTCTCTTTGCTCGCTCATGGCCGCTGTGGTTGGCGGCCCCTTCACTAATTCCCTCGACGTGTTCCCACTCGAGCAGCCGGACTCGCCCTCGCGAAGACAGTCTATCCGCGCCGACTTCCGGCTCGCGACCGAGCGTGTCTCCGTTAGTCCTTCTTCCAAGTCTTGTCGTGTGCCGTGGCCCAGTCACTGACGTCTGGCCTTCCCTTTTCTTCTTTTTGCGCTTCAGCGAGCGGTATCACGCGGCCTCCTCTGCTGGCTCGCGGCCAGAACTACCACCTCCGACGGGTGGAAGAGAAAACGCGCTGAGGATGAACGGCATGCAGCCGTTCGAGTCCGATCACCATCGCCGTCTGTCGGCCTTTCAGCCGCAGGCCAGGGTCGACGACGAGACCTTGACGGCAGCACGGCGAAGCAGCTACGCGACGGATCCGCTCGGCATCCCTCCGCCTTCGTCGTGGCCGGCCCACATGGTCAACCCGCACCATGCCCACTCAACATCGTCACGGTCCGACTCAAGCGCGTCGCTCGTGTTCGATGAAGCCTCGACCAGGAGCTCCTTTAGCAGCAGCAGTCAGGACGCGACCCCGTTCTCTCCGGCGCCGGTGCCCGCCGACCCCAGGCCGCCGCCACCGGGTAGCCCTCCCAGTAGCGGCCGAGGCTTGGCTTCGCCGCATCTTGGTCCCTTGCCGCGCTCCATCCAAAACGGCTCAAATCACCACCAGTTCCACCGCCACTCGCTGCACGACCCTGCGTCCCTGAGCGCATATCCTGCCCCGCTGGTGGCGACACGGCCGGAGCGCGAGTCGAAACGGCGGCGTGCCGGCTCGCTCTCGACTGACTCGTTTCCCGTGGCGGCCATGGCATCCTCCCAACCGCAGGAGCCTCGCCGAAGCTCGACGCCCGTCAACAGCAAGGGATCCAGCGACGATCGCAGACCGGCAAGCGAGTACGAGCGGTATCATGACGCGACGCCGCGAGCGGGCGACCACGCGCCGCGGCAGCCGCCGCCCCAGCTGCCGATTGATCTCAGCCCCCTCTCGTCGACCATGCTGCCGGACCCGTCGTCGCTGTCACGCCCTGCCTTGTTCGGTCATGGCTCCTTCCGCTTCCCTGCGCCCACGCTGGAGCCTTCGACGCCCCCGCAGGCTCAGCACAAGATTTCGTTCGAGCGCGGGGGTGCCCAAGCCGAGGGGAAGACGCCGGTCGGGTCGACCTCTTGTATGGGCGGTGCCCACTTCATTCTTTCGGACGACGATGCGGCTCACGAAAAGAAGTCATCGCCCACCAAGCGCACGCTGCGGCCCGCACCATTTTCCGGCGCCAACCGCAACTTCACATTCGGCTCGCCGACCAAGCCCAAAGTGATTCGCTTAAGCTCGGAACGGACGCTCGCACCCCCGCCCCCGCTGCCAACGATGTGGCTCGCACCTTCCCCGGCCGGGGGAGATGGTCCAGCGCATGATGGCCAGGCCGGGCGCCATCTGCGCTTGCCCAGCTTGACCGAAGCCTTGCGCGACCTCGAGGTGCGCGAACCTGGTCGCGAGCCTTGATCTTCCTGACTTGTAATCGTAGCCCCCCTACCCCCTTAATATTTCGCCTTCACCCTCCCTCTCCCTCTCGGACACTCTGGTCTTGCTGCCGTCAACTTCTCACTGTATCATCCTCACGTTACGCAGCGACATTTGCTTGCTTCGATGTGCTTCACGAGACTCATCTTCATCTGACGATCATCGCCACTCCTCCAGTCTTCCACCTCGGCCCGCCACCCATGTACATAAGATGCGCCCTAGACCCGCCCTGTTGATCACTCGATGCGTGCACGCCTGCCGCGCGGATGCGCCGCTTCAGCTGTCGCTTGACGCGCTGCCGACGAGGTTCTTGAGTTTGAGCGCGGCGGCAAGGTAGATAAAGGGGTTGGGAAGGGGCTGCGGATCGACCGGAAGCGATTCGGTGCTCGCTGCGACAGGTGTAGAGAACGAGTGGCCGGCGGCGCACTCGTCGTCGGGCTCTCGCCTGGCGTCCTTAGGAGCGTCGAGCATGATGGTGGCGAGACTCGCTCGGAGCGGCTCCTTGCCCGAGAGGATGCGTTGGGTGACCGAGACGTTGGCCGATCTGAGCGGTGACTGGCTGGGAGAACTGGACCCGTTCGCCGTCCGAGCCGTCGACCTGGCGGATGCATGACCATTGTAGGCGAGTATCGGACTCAGTGAAGGAGCGGCTTGCCTCGACAACGCGTCAGGGTGGGCAAGGGCCGAGAAGATGCTGCGAGGATTGTCGGCTAGAATCGGCCGCGTCGTGCTGGCGATGCTGGCAGAAGGGGGCGAAGCGAGTCGCTCGAGGTTTCGGTCATCGACGGGGCGCGATCGCGATGACAGGCGACCGGCCGTCGAGATGGGTGACCTGGCGTGAGCCCCGACTGACTCAACGGCGGCGGAAGGCGCTGGCGAGTCGACTGGAGGGCCCAGACTGAAGAGACTGTAAGTGAGATCTGGCTCGACGTCTGCGAAAGACTGCAGGCTCTCGTCGATGTCAACGTTGACATCGTCGCTCAATGAGAGACGTGTCGAGGGTCCGGCATGGGGGATGTTTGGGGCGGTGGCCGGTTCGTCGGCGCCAGCCGGCCTCGGAGGACCAGTTGACAGGTGTATCGAGGTGCGCGCCTCTTGCAGTCGAACCTGGGACAGACGGACAGAAGGAACAGAAGCAAGGGTCAAGATGAGTACTCGTTCGGTCGCTGGGAGTGCCCCTCAACCGTACGCGCGGGCGACGCGCCCTTTCCTTAGACCTGTCAGCGCCACCGAGGCTCGATTTGCGACTTGATTCTGTGTCGTGACGAGGAGGCGACGATTCAATCTTGATGTCGAGCCCTGCCCAATCGTCTTCTGCGAGCAGTCGGCGGCGGTGGAGATCGAAGGACACGACTATATGCGCCCGGAAGGGAGCGAGATTCAACCTCCTCAGCGCCTGCTGGCCCAGCTCAGCCCTTGCAAGCAGAAACGTACCAGGATCTTTGTCGAGAGCATTGAGTATGGCCGACGTGCGGACCTTCTTGGAAGGTGGTGAGGCTTCCGCCTGGTCTTGTCTTGCCTCATCGTCCGCGGGTGCCGAGCGACGCTTGGACAACGTCGACGTGCGCGGTTGGCCCACAATCTTTCCCTCGCCCGCCTTCGGCGCCCACGCAAAGCCAAGCTCCATGCGTTCCTTGCGCCGATCCTGGTCGAGCCGGCTCAGTTCGCGCCCGTAGCGGTGCTCGGCAAAGTACCGCCGCTGCGACGATCGCTCGGGGTGCTGACGGGCGGCGGCGAGTTGATGCCGCGAGCCGCCAATGTAGTTGGCAACGCTGGCGAGCGAGCGAGGAGCGGGCAGGGGTGGCCGGTCAGTCTACCCTGAGCTCAGACGGATCGTCATTGGCTCCCGAGCGGCCGCAGACGTACCCGGGCATGCAAGCTTGGGTACAACGTAGGATGGACGTGGGAATCAGGTTGAGAGGGGGGAGGGTGCGCGGATTCTGGCTGGACTCGAGCCCGGTGCGAGCTGCCGACGCACAAGTGCGCTCACTCAAGTCTCTTAAAAAACTGCCGAGACTGGGTACAAAAGCGCAGTGTTAAAAGGATAATGATATGGATACAGTGTAGGGTGAAAGGACCAGTGGTCGCTTATTAGCCGTTGACAACGGCGCCACCGTTGCAGTGGATGACCTGGCCGCTGATGAAGGAGCCGTCGGACGATCCCAGGAGAACATAAGCGGCGCCCAGCTCGGCGGGCTGGCCGATGCGGCCGATAGGAGCCGGGCTGGAGTGCCACTCGCCCATGGTCTTCGCGTCCATGGCGGCGGGCTGCAGAGGCGTCCAGACGGGTCCAGGCGCAACGCCGTTTACACGGATGCCCTTGGGGAGGAGCTGGTTCGAGAGACTGTAGATCAGACCACGCTGGGCCGCCTTCGTCATCGAGTAGTCGATAAGCGTGGGGGGGCCGGCGTAGGCGACCTGCGACGTGGTGACGATGATGTTGGAGCCCGACTTGAGGTGCGGGACGGCAGCGCGGGTGCTGGAGAAATGTCAAGTCCGTCAGCGTCGGAGCATCCCTCTTCTCCAATTCAGCGCAGTGAACTGGGGACACACAGGAAGAAGGTGCCGTAGATGTTGGTCCTCATCGTGCGGTCGAACTGCTCGGTCGTGATGTCCGTGATCGACGGCTGGAAGGGGTGACAGGACAGTACAAGGGTAAGAGACGGGCTTCGGGGCTGGACGACAGGTTGACAGACGCACCTGGTTGTACATGACGCTGGCGTTGTTGACGAGGATGTCGATGGCGCCGAACTCGGCCATGACAAGGTCGATCGCTCGGTTGCAGCCCTCCTCCTCGCGGATGTCCTGGGGAATGCACAGGCAGCGCTGGCCCTGCTGCTCGACAAGGCGCTTGGTCTCCTGAGCGTCAACCTGAGAGTAACGGGCAGCGGAGCCAGGGGAAGGGAATAGGTCAGTGCATGCACGATGGGAGCAGGAGGGCGGGGAATGCGGCCGACGGACCTCCTCCTCGGGCAGGTAGATGATGGCGACGTCGGCACCCTCGGCGGCGTACATGAAGGCGACGGCGCGGCCGATGCCGGAGTCGCCACCCGTGACGATGGTCTTCTTGCCAAGGAGCTTGCCGGCGGGCTTGTAGCTGCAGGGACGAGGGGAGTGAAGAGGGAGTCAGCCTCGAGATGCGCACGTTGCGGCTGCGCGCGACTGGGAATGCGAGGAGACGAACCTCTCAAGGCCGTAGTCGCCCTGCATCTCGGTTGCGATGGGCTTGGGTCCTTCGATGTCGGCCTCGATGCCGACGTTGCGGTCAACCTGGGTTTCACTCTTGTAGTCGTCGGGGCCAGGGTAGCCGGCGGGCTGCTCCTGCTCCTGCTTGGAAGAGCCGGTGGCGGACGAGACGGAGTCCTTGATGGAGTGGACGATTCCAGACATGTCGGGTTATGCGAGTTGGGTTAGGTGGCGAGATGGGAAAGCAAGGACAGGTGGGAAGGAAGAGATGCAGAGCTTGCGACGGGTCGGCATTCGACCTCCTTATATGAGTTCCGTCGGCAAGGCGAGGAAGAGTCCTCCACCGTGACGTTGCGTCGAGCAAGGGCAGGGCGGGTCGTTGCAGGCTACAGCATCCGCCTCGCTCCACCCTGCTGTGCAGACGAAATCCGATGGAGGGAGCGGATGCGGGCATTCGCGATGCTCGAGTTGTGGAGGGCTAAATGCCGCGTCATTGCCGCATCTCGGAGGTAAAAGTCAGCGCTCGATCAGTCGACGGATCGGAGCCGATGAGGATCGAGTCTAGGACGCCCCGTCGTCAGCTGAATACAACAAGGCTCCTGCTCGGCCCATCCTCTAGCTGGGTGTCCAGGAGGAGGCGTGCTACACAATCGTACGGAGCGCGGGGCGGCATCGCGAGGTGTGCGATGGCTGCGGTGTAGGAAAGCGCTCCCGACTGTCAAGTGCGCAACGTCAGCCCGGCACCATTTCGGTATCGGGGCGAGGTCAAAGGGAAGGAGTGAGTTGGCTGCTGGATTGCAAGCGGACGGCGCACGTTGTCCATGGTGATCATGTCTCCAGCCCCAGCTCAATTTCCCGCCCCTCCGCCGTACTTTTCCGCGGCCATCTGCTTGAACATGTCCATTGTCGCTGCGGACGGGGTGTTGTGCGCGGACCACAGTTGCAATGTGAGCACGCTGTCCGTGAACGGAAGGACGGGCGAGAGCAGGAAGTGATGATGGCACGCACCACTGTTGCGTTGTGCCATCGCGCTCGTCTGCGCTCCGACCGCCTGGCGGCGCGCCTCAGCCTCCTGCCGGCGGCGATCCTCGTGCCGCGCCGCGTTGCGATCCCTCGCGGCGATCCTGGAAAGCAAAGCGCAAGCGGACAGCCAGGCCGACGGTCAGGCTGATGTTATTCATGCCCACATGTGGAAGAAAGTCAAATGGGACGCACTGGGCCTGGAAGTCGTTGGTTGGCCCGCCGAGCAGCGTGCTCTCATCGGCTTCGAGGCCACCAGGGCTGCGGTCCCGCATCTGGCGATTTGAGGCGTTGAGCTCCTTGCGCTTCTCGAGCCTGCCCTCGCGCCCACCTGAACGGCTCTCCTTCTCTTCCTCGCGCGCACGCTTGCGCTCACGCTTCTCTTCGTCGCGGGAGCGCTCCTTCCGCCCCTCTCGCTCGTACGTTCGGTCAGCCTCGCTGGGTCTCTGCGCGCCCATCACGGGCGGGCCCATCGGCGGCCCAATCGAGGGTCCCATCGATGGTCCGACTCTGGGGCGCGCGGACGACGAGGTTGCCTCGGCCAGGTTCGAGGCGTTGGTCATCGAGTCGACCGCCGCCCGGGCCGAGTCGAGCGCGCGAGAGTCGACCCGCACGCCGTTCTTGGCAAAGGCCCACTTGTACGACGTCTGAGAGGCGGAAGGGCGAGACGAGGATGTGGTCGGCGAGTAGAAGGCTCCTGATGGCGCAAAACAGAGCGTAAGAGAGCCAGTGTGAGCGACTAGGACGGGGAGCCCGGTGGTGGCAGTGCCTGCTAGGCAGCAAGGCTCGGACGCACTCGCAAGCTTGCCTCGGTTCCAACCCTTGACGAATTTTCGAAAGTAATGGCGAGCGTCCTCTCCCAGCAGTTGGTCGAGGTACTGTCAAATGAAAGGCGGGCGAAAGACGGTGTCAGCGCTGGCGAGACCAGAGAGGGCAGGGAGACCGAAGGGCAGCAGAAGGCAGCTCGCCGCACCTTGCCCTTCTCCTCCTTGAGCCAAAGGCGAAACTCAGCGCTCTTGAGGCTGCGAGAGCGAGAGCGACGACCAAAAAGATCGTCAGTGGCAGACCAGACAGTAGCATCAAGAGCTTCGAAGCTGAAGATTGGCCGCACAAGTAGTCGTCCTCGCTGATCTCGTCGACGCCGAACTCGCGCTTGAGGTCAACCTCGCGGCGAGGCGAACGGCTCCTCGACCGCCGCCGATCGTCACGGCGGTCCTTGTCCTTGCTGCTGCGGTTCGACGACGAGCGTTCCTTGTCCCTGCGAGGCGATCGAGAGCGGTCCGACATGAAGTGTTGGCGGATGAGATAGAGGCGGAAGAATGCGAGTCGGGGGGGGGGGGTCACCGTCAAGTCGGCAAGAGAGGCGACGCGACCCTCCCTGTCTTGTGCGCTGCCGCCCAACGACGACTCGTGTGCCTTCCTCGGCCTCCTCCTCAACGCGTTGTTTCTCTGCTCGACTTGCTCTCTCGGCCGCTCGCAGTAGTCATCCATGGCTCGTGGTCACAAGTCGACCAAGATCCCAGGCGTCCGCCTGAGGCCTGCCCCCGCCCAGGACAGCGCGGGCAGCTCGTCGAGGTCGGACGCGCAGGCGGGCAAGAGGAAGCGCGCGACGGGTGCGTGGGCGTGCTGCCATTCCTCCTCTCTTCCTGCTTGGCAGATTGACTGAAGGAATAACGATAGAAACTGACTATGAGCTTCCTCCTCTCCCCTCATGACCGGCAGACGATGAGCAGGAAGAAGAGGAAGTCGGCGTAGAGGCGCTGAACACGGTCTCGCGGCCGTTCCAGGGCGCGATCGTCTGCTTCACGGGCGTCCAGGACAAGGTGCGTGCTCTCCCCTGCTGACAAGAGCTCGCTCTACTGACCTGTGCTGCTTGCTTGCTCTCTCACGGCCAGGCAACGCTCGCCCATATGGTCAAGGAGCTTGGGGCGGTGGTCGAATCCAATCTGACCGACGCCGTCACCCACCTCGTCGCGTCCGACTTCGGGTCGGAGAAGTACAAGGTTGGCCAGCTCCCTGGCTGCCGTCCCGCTTTAATCTTCCCACCTCCCGCCCGCCTCGCTGACCTCCTGATCATGCTCGTGATAGGTTGCACTCGAGCTCGGCTTCGAGATCGTCGGCGACGGCTGGATCAGGGCGAGCCACATGGTCTGGCGTGACGGGGGCGAGGTCTTGCTCAGGGAGGTCCGTGTCTCGTCTGCCCTGCCGCGCCCTTTTTGTACCAGCTGGCGTGCTCTGACTCTTCGCTTGCCACTTCCATGTCCCAACATGATGTAGTCGGTCCGCGGCCACCATCTGCCCATCTTTCGCGGCCTGCGCATCTGCCTATCCGGCTTCGAGCTCGGTGAGCATGCACCCTGCCGTCTATTCTCCTGCCCTCTCTCCCCTGCCGACGCCGACCGACCCCTGCGTGCGCACATCTTCCAGGCGGCAAACGAGCCGAGCTGATTGATCGGATCCAGGAGCAAGGCGGGTACATCTCCCGCACGCTCGACCGGTCGTGCACGCACCTGGTGACGCCGACAGGGACTGGCGAGAAGGTTGAGTGCGTGCTTCGTTCCCCTTCGCATGCCTCGCAGCGGCTGGTCGACCTCGAAGACTGATGCATTCATCCTTGCGCAGGTGGGCCCAGCAGGCCAACCAGGACCTCACGCTCGCGATCGTGTCCAACAAGCCCGTCCGCACGGTCCGCTACGTTGAGACGGTCCCGTCGGCGGACGGCAAGCGCTCGCGCGAGATTGAGCGCGTTCGCGACCAGACTGACATTCACATCGTCTGGGAGGAGTGGGTGCTTGACTGCCTCCAGGCCGGCGGCAGGTGGCGCGAGGACGGTTACTCGGTCGAGGTCCCGCGGGAGAAAGTGGAGCGCAAGGTTGTCCAGAGTGCGTTGCGTTCACGCAGGTTATCGACCGTCCGGGTCGAGGAATTGACGCCCTGGCCTCGACTCGTCGCAGAGCAAGTCCCCACTCGCACGCTCCGGGCGCACGACTCGACCGCTGACCTGCCGGTCGCGGGGTCCTCCTCGGGCGTCCCACCGTCGAGCATGCGCAAGTCGGTCCCATCCCCGCTTCGGCGTGCCCCGACTGAGATCTCAAACACCTCTTCAGTGACGGTCACGACGACAGGGGACGACGCGGAGCCTGCCATGCTCAAGCGGCTGCGGCGGTCGGGCTCGTCCTTCGTCGGCGTGCGGGGTGCCGGTGACGAAAACTCGACGGCGGACGGGCACGAGGGCCTCATGAATGAGATCCTCGGCGGCGTCGACCTGCCGCTGTCGCAGGCGAGCCAGCCGCGCGGCAACAAGGGCAAGAAGCGCGCGGCGGTCGACGATCTCGACGACGGCCCAGGCGACATGCCGGACGTGCGCTCAGCCTCGCTGCTCCGGAGTTCGAGGTCAGCCGCAAGCACGACGACCGCCGGAGCCAGTAGCCTCGGCCGGGCCAAGAACAGCGTCGCCTCGTTCTCGCGCTCCAGCTCCTTCTCATCTCGCCAGCCGAGCCTGCCAAAGACGCTCTCGGCCGGGACGCTGCATCCCGACCTGCTGCTGCCGCACGTGCCGTCGCCGATCCCGGAGGAGGTTGAGCCTCGTTCGTCCGAGGGGTCCTCGGCGCGCGACAAGGCCGGCTTGCCGTACAGTGGCAAGCGCTTCCTCGTTCGGTGCGGCAAAGGTCGCACGCGGCGTGAGGTCGTCGGTGTCGTACGAATGATGGGCGGTGTTGTGCTCGCCGACGACGAGGCGACGTGGGGCGATGGAGCCGACTACGTTGTCGTCAAGATGCGCAGGTGCGTTGGGTGGCTCTCTCTCTTTCTCGGACTGTCTAGCAGCTTCATCAATGACCCGACGAACCTGCGCTGACGATCGACCGTACCCCGTCCTTGCCCGTGCAGCGGCCGGCCTCAGCCGGTGCCGCAGCTCGCCAACTGGCCGACGACGACCGTCGTCACGCAGCACTGGGTAGAGCGCTGCTATAGGGCGGATGCCTTGCTCCCGGTCGATTCGAACGTCGTGCACCAGCCGCTCGACATTGGCCTCCCGATCCCGGGCGCCAGGGGGGTTCGCCTCTGTACGACGAAGCTCGACTTTGACGAGCAGGAATTTGCGCGCGTGCTCATCGAGGCGTTCGGTGCGCCCCTCATTCGGCTCGCACCTCCTTTCTCGATGCAGCCCCGCGCTGATTCCATCCCCCCCTCCCTCCACCTTTTTTCCTCTTGTATCCTCCCCGACCAGGCGGCGAATACGTCGGCAGCCTCACGCGCAGTATCACCCATCTCGTCTGCTCGCCCAAGGACGTCAGCGGCGACAAGTACACGCATGCGGTCGAGTGGGGCATCCCGGTCCTTGATCCGGCCTGGCTCGCCGAGACAGCCCGGACAGGGCGCTTCCCCGAGGTCGATGGCTTCTGGCTGGGCAAGTCGAACGCAAAGGGTTGGTTCAGGCTGCTTCTCTTCGCTCCATAGCTTTCAGCGGAGCGCTCATCCCCCCCCCCCCTCCGCCTCCGATGCGCTCGCAGACTCGATCGACCGCTCTGGCCCGCTTCCACACCCGCGATCCCCAAGCGCCAAGGCTGCCACTCCTTTGCCGTCAATGTCCGTCGGCGACGACGAACGCACGCCGACGGTCGCTGAGTTATCTCGGCAGTCGCTCGAGCAGCCGAGCAGCGCTTTCATAGCGGCCCGGGCTCTTGATCAGGCTGTTGCCGAGTCGCCTGCCTCTGTCGCCCCGGGGGAGCACCCCTCCAATCAGGGCTCAGCGTCGCCCCAGAAGGTGGCGTCCCCGACCGCTCTCGCTCACCAGACGGCGGTTTCCCTGCCGGCCCCACCCCCGGTCGACCCAAGCACCCCAATCGTCGCTGGTGCATTGCGAAAGCGTAGCTCCGGCGAGTCTGACACGCCCGTACCCCCCGTGCGGTCCAAGTCGGACGTCGTGCCCGTCTCTGCCGGCCGGCCTCGGGCTGGCGGGATGGGCTCGAAGATCTCGCCCAAGCCTCCCGTGATCGCGGCCGACGTGCGGGCGTACATCGACCAACTTGAGCAGGAGAAGCGACGCGCTTCGCCGGTCGCGCTGGCCACTGCAGCTGGCGCGTCCGATGAGCGCCCAGCAAAGCGCAAGCGGGTGCTCGGGCGTCAAGGGGTGCGCTCAGTTCCTTGATTCCCCTTCTTCGCACGCCGGGCGTTCCTGAAATCGATCGCTGACCTTCAGCTGCCATGTCCCACCGGTCAGACAACCGCGTCCGGCACGTCGCCATCGGCTACCGGCAGCGGCACGTCTGGCACCTCTGCCCAACTCATCTCGGGACCTGCCTCGCCGGTGGTCGCCAGTCGACTGACGGCGGCGGCCGCACTTCCACCATCCTCCATTGCGCCGCCCAACTCGCCACCGGCCCACTCGTCAGACCCGCCTGTGCACCCGGGGGACGAGTCGCAACCCCTGCGCGTCAACTGGGACGACCCGGACGCTCGACTTGCCCGCCAGCGGATGCTCGACTCGCTCGCGCGCGGCGCCGCTGCTAAACGCGGGGAAGACGTCGCCTGCATCGGGCTCGAGTACGAGGAGGAGGTCCGCCGGCGGGCCGAGGAGGAAGAGAGCGAGAGACTCGCGCGGGAGCTCGCGGACCGCGACAGGGAGCGGGGCGAGCGTAGAGTGTCGACGCGGCGGTCGACCAACAAGGCTTGAAAGGGCGCTGTTTCTTTCCACACTATGCCCTCCACCCTCGCCTATGCGCTGCATCGGCCAGCAGCCACTCCTCACTCGCCCTGGCTCTCCCAACCCTCACACACACCGCGTTCTTGGCCACTGGATGCATGCCCGCCGATGGAAAGCAACGAATGGTTCATACTCATACGACCCAGACAAAGCTCAATCCGTCGTCGCCCCCGCTGACGATGGCGCTCTTGCCGTCGCCGCCACCGCCGACAGCAAACGCGTTAACGACGCTGCGGTGGCCCTGGTGCTCGCCGAGGAGCGTGCCGTTGCGGACATCCCACGTCTTGAGCGTCGCGTCGACCGACGAGGTCGTGATCATGTGCGCTTGAGGCGGCAGGTGCAAGTGTAGCGACGTAATGGCGTTCTGCGGCAACGAGCGAGGCGAAACGAGCAGGAGTCAGTACCAGCGAGTGTGTCAGACCACACGCGAGCGGCGACATAACGCACCTCCTGGTGGTCAAGCGTCGACCGCAGCCGGCCCGTCGTCACGTCCCAGACACACGCCTTGCCGTCGGTGCCTGCGCTGACGACGACGCCGTTGCCAGCGATATCGATAAACTGGACGCTCTCGACGCTCTCGCCCTCCTTGTGACCCTGGAACGCCGCGACGACCTCGCCCTTGATCAAATTGACGACGCGGATGCCGCCCTCGGAGCCGCCGACGACGGCCAGGTTGGACGACGGGTGGATCGCGAGCGACGTGATGCCGTTTTCGAGCGCGAAACGGCCGTCCTCTGGCCGGAACGTCAGCGTCGACGAGCCAGTGCGCGGATCCCACAAGATCAGCGTCGAGTCGGCCGACGACGACATCAGCTTCTTGCCTGAGGCAGAGTGGACAGCCGAGACGAGAATCAAAGGGGGAGGGTCAGATCCAACTCTGGATACTGCGCAACCAAAGCGCGATAGGACCCACCGTCAGGCGTCCATGCGACGGCCGAGACTGCGTCGGTGTGGCCCGCAAAGACCTGCATTGTGTTGCCCGACGGAACTGTAGACAAAGAGGAGTCGGGGAAATGTCAACGGCGGCACTTCAGGGGGTGGGGGGCAGGAGGAAGGAGCCTACGCACGCTGCCACATCCACACGGTCGAGTCGCCTCCGCCGGCGACAAGGACAGATCCCTTGGGGTGCCAGGTCATGCACTGTTGATTGGCGCCATGAAGTATCAGCGCGCTGCAAGATTTCGCCTGGATGGCTGGCTGCTGCGAGAAGGCGGCGCAGCAGGGTGAGGAAGCTACTGACCGTGACCTCGTCCGGTCCCTCCAGGCTGGCAAGGAACTCCCACGTGCCGTACGAATCCTTGCCGACACGCTTCCAAACGCGGACTCGGCCATCCATGCCACCCGACGCAACAAACTCGCCATCCGCGCCTGCGAGTGGGAAGGCGCGAGGAGCCGACTTGGTCAGCGAGAGCCCGTGGCAGGCCGAATAGGAGGGAACGGAGAGGCTACGCACTGAATCCGACGCAGACGACCGAGTCGGTATGGCCCGTCAATTGCGTCACGACACGGCCCGTCGACGTCTCAAAGAGGTAGGCCGAGTCGTCCTCGCCGCCGCTGACGGCGAGCGGCGGCGACGGGTGGAAGGGGTGCAGTGCCACGTCGAACACGGATGAGCCCTCCTTGTGCACCGCTGAGGGACGCGTTGATGGCAGACGCAAGAGGGAAGCAAAGGCACAAAGCATGAGATCAGCTGAAGAATTCGGGCGAGCTGGTTGCCTCCAGAGGAGAGGGAAGGATGGATGGACCTGCGAGCATGACGCTGTTGTCGACGTAGGCGCCCTCGTCGTCCTCCTGCGGCTGGCCGTCCTCCTCTACGCCGCCCATGTCGCCGTCCGGGTCAAAGACGAGCGTGTCGCCCTCGACACGCATGCCGTCGAGCTCGCGCAAGCTATCCATTGCCGAGCCCGACACGACCTCGTCCTGCCCGCCCGCCGCAGCCTCGTCGTCGTCGTCCGAGTCGGAGTCCATGGGTCGCGAGCCATCGTCCTCCTCCTCCTCGTAGATCTCCTCGGCGTCGTCCGAGTGGATCGAGCCCGCGTCGTCTTGCGGAGGCTGCTCGTGCGTGGGATGAGCAGCAGATGAAGAGGAAGAGGACATGGCAAGGAGGAAGAGAAAGGAGATCAGGGGAGGGGAGGGGGGAAGGGAGCAGGAAGGGGGCGCTGGAGAGAGTTGAGGCTGGTCTGTCAGCCGGGCGGGCTGAGAATCTGGCCGGCGGCGCGCAGGCGAGCAGGCATCGGTGGAGGGCCCGAACTCGTCCGTTGATCTGCATCAGACCCATGCATCGCGTCAGGTCACCACCACCTGCGCGCGCGCCTTGTTTCGCTCGTGCGCGCGTGTCGCTCGCTGAATGCTGCCCCTCGTCACCCCCTTCCCCTCTCCCTGCTCCCTCCCTTCCCCTCTTTGGCACGCCTTCCATTCACGATGGCGCTCGCAGCAAGTTCCCGCCCATCATGGCAGACGGCTGAGCTTTCGGAGGAGTGGCCCATGTCGTCCCCGTCGTCGGCCGGGTCAGCGCCCTCGCCGCGACATCCCAACAACGCAGTCGATCAACACCGGCGCGACCCCTCGCCGCCGCCGTCCGCTGCCGCTCACCCATCGGTCGACGATGGTCGGTCGACGACACGCGACGCAAGCCCGCAAGCACCGGGGACGTTTCTGGTCCGCGAAGACGTGCCCGATACGGCGCTGCAGGGCCCGCTCGCCAAGCTCAGGGCCGCAGACGGCGCAGCGTCCGGGCCCAACTCGCCTGGCTCGCGAAGCCTCTTCTCGCCCATGAAACTCGAGAGCATGTTCCAGCCACCCTCACCGCCGCAGGACGTCTTATTGACGTCGCCACGGACTGCACCGCTGCCAGAGGTGATCCTCACGCCGCCCCAGGCGTCGACGACGCCGCGCGGTCCATCCCCTTCACCCTCGCCCTCAATCTCGCCCTCGGCCCCGTCGCCCTCGCCAATGCCGCGACCCGCCCAGCAGCTATCGGCCCAGAAGCAGCTCTACCACGCTCCGCAGGTGCCGTCGCGCCTTCAAAAGACGTTCACGCCGGCCGACCTGACGGCGTCGACGATTGACCCGAACGCGGACGACACGGGCGAGGTTGTCGTTGTCGAGGGCGACGAAGGCGAGGACGCGCCCCTGGCCCGCCCGCTCGGAAGGAGCGTGCACGAGCGCAATTGGCCCGCTCGATTCGACTTTCAGTGTCCTCCGGCGGCAGTCTCGCCCGTGCTCGATTCGTTCGACCCCACAACAGCAGCGACGCACTCGACGCCTTCGGACCAGTCCGCCCTGTCGAGCCGGCGCGCGCGGGACGGCACCAGCGAGGATGACCCTTCGCCGACAACCCACACCCGCCTGTCGCTTCACACGTCGCACGCCCAAAATCATGGGCCAGCGAGGACAGCGCCGTCTTCAGTCGCCTCTACCGCGTCCACCATGCCCGCAGCCGCTGCGGCGTCCGACGGCCAAAAGAAGCTCAACCTGTTCCGGCCGACGTACGACACGTTCACACGCGACTTCATGAGCGCAATCGTCGACACCATCGGGACGTCTGCCTCGTCGCCGTCATCTTCTAGCAGTACGCCGCCGCCGCCGGGCTCCTCGTCCTCGCACCACCCTCGCGTCGTCTCGGACAGGGACGTCGCCGTCGACTTTCGCGACTCGAAGCGCATCCGTCTGACGTCGCCTCCGTCGCCCCCTGCCGGGTCGAGCCGTTTCGTGTCCGGCTCGTCGACCTCATCGTTTAAGCGCCTCCGTCGATCCAAAGCGGCGTCGTCGTCGGCCGGCACGCGTGCGTCGCGCGACTGGGACGGCGAGGCGCGCGAGCTGATGCAGCGCGTCAAGGAGATGGGCCGGTCGGGCAGTCGAACGGCGGTTTCCGGGCCGTCCACAGGCGTCGGAGCGGCCGGCCGGCAGCGCGTTCTGAGCGGCAGCAGCGGGGAGGGCAGAGGCTGGGGACAGGGCCTCGCGTTCAGCAGCTTTGACGGCAGCGACGACGGCGCGGACGACGGCAGGCGGATCGACCCCATCGCCGGTGCGTTCTTGTTTCTGTCGACGGGAATCGTTGCTGGACTTGCGCTCGATACTGATCCACGCATTGCTCTCCATCCTTATCAGAAGTGCCCGAGACCGAGGCTAGCCCCCAGGGGACCGAAGTTCGCAACTATCGCCTGCCATCCCAGACGCGGCAGGCCGCGGCCTCCACTACGGCACCACGTCCGCGCCAGTCGTCATACTTGCGCGAGTCGGCCTCCGTCTTTGGCCGCTTGCAGGCCCACCCGCCGTCCACCACCTCAGAATCAGCAGCGGGCGACACAGTCCGCACGGCTTCGTACACCTCGACCCGCACGGCCCAGTCACGCCTGTCGTCAACCCGCGGCGGTGGCGAGGAGAAGGAGAACGCCGCTCCTGGCGACGACTTTGGCCGGCTCAAGGCTAGGCGTCAGAGCCCGCGCAAGCTCCTGCGCCGGCTGAGCGCGGCCGATGAGGTCGGAAAGGAGCTCGACAGCGATGACGAGAGGCGTTCGCCGGTGCGTCCAGCCTTCATTTCGACTTCCTATCGCCGACTCTGTCGATTTCGTACTGACCGACGGTTACTTTGTCTTTCTTCCCACAGACCAAGTCGCCGCGGAAGCAATTGCAGCCAACGCGGCCGCCGCCCGCACCTTCATCCGGCACGGCGGGCATCGTTCCGACGGCCGACCTCAGTCGCTACGTCTCGTCGTCGACGATGCCGGCGTCATCGATCGGCCAGTCGACCGTCTCGGCCGCCTCCTTCACCAAGCACGCCGGTCCGCCGGCGCCAAAGTCGGGCGGCGCGCGTGCGCTGACCACGATTCCGTTCGAAGAGGGAGCGACGCCGCTCCGCGTCGGCCGGCTCGAGTTTGACCGCGACGCCATGAAGTGGGTCAAGGTGCGTGACTCGCACGCGCGCGTCGGTAGCGGCGCGAGCCGGGCGAGCGAGGAAGACGACCCCTTCAAGGACTTCAACAGCACGGTCGCGAGTGGCAAGGCTGGGAAGGCTGGCGGCAACCTGATCGAGCAGCTGAGGGCTTCGTCGACGACGCCGCCGCACGACGACTCGGACGGTGTGGGCCAACCTCGGGGGCTGGTCCGCGATGCCAGTAGCCGCAGCCTCAGCCTGCCGCGGAGCTTCGAGCGCAGTCTGTCGGTCAGCTCCAATGCCGGCGGCGACGGCTTCGACATGGACGAGGTCGCGGCATCGCTCAAGTCGTTTCAATTTCCCTCGTCGTCGTCGTCCGAGTCGCTCGCGGCGTCGCCTGAGAAGCCGCTCAGCCGTCCTCCTCCGCTGCAGCACCACAACTTGGCCCCGCTGCCCGGCGTCGCATCGACGCCCTTGCCTGCGCACCAGGAGCGGTCGCGCGTCGCGTCGACCGGTGGACTCCGACCGTGCATGACGCCCGTGTCGGTGCTCAAGAAGCGCTCGCCCGGCGTCGGTTTCCGTGGCGAGGCCGACACGCCCGGCTCGACGATTCACCGGCGCAGCGTGAGCTTCTCGGACGGCAAGAAGGTTGGCAAGATCGACCTACAGGTCGAGAAGATCGAGTTCGCGCTCGCCGCCGGCGGTCGCAGCAAGGGCAAGGGCCGCGAGGCCGACACCGCAGACCGCAGCTCGCTGCCCTCGGCCCGCGCTGTGCGCATTCAGAGCATGCTCGACGGACTCGGCGACGACGAGGCGACCGAGTCGATGGCCAGTGCGTTGCCTGACCCGACTTCTTGAAAACCGGGCCTGCCCTGTCGCTGATCTCTCCTCATCTCATGCAGGCCTGGCCGAGCAAACGCCGTCCAAGGGCGGCTCGTCCCTCCGCCACTTCAAGCCGCGCGACCCACCGCGGGCGGCGGCAGCGTTGCACGAGGATGACGACGACGACGAAGGAGAGGAGTCCGAGTCAACGGTCGCCGCCAACCTGACGATGCGGTCCGTCGGCGCCGGCCGGTCGTTCCACTATGGCGGTAAGCGCGGCGCCCCTGGCGACGCAACCTTCCTGACCGAGTGCTCGTTCGATGGCGTGCGCGACCGCCTGGTTGAGATCATCACCGACGTCCACCCGTACGTCGCCTACTGGGAGGACCTCCGGGAGCTCGATCTCGAGGGCCGCCTCGCCGGCAGCGTCGCCCGGCTCAAGGAGTTCCTGCCCAAGCTCGTCGAGGTCAACCTGTGCGTCTCTCCCTCCTTGCATAGGCTTGACGCAAACCGCTGACCGCACGTCCTCTATCTCGACCTGCAGGAACCGCAATGACCTGTCATATCTCAGTGGTCTTCCGACCTCGGTCGAGACGCTGCACGCAGCCCACAACCGGTGAGCCCGTTGAGCTCATTCGGATCCCCGCGCACAGCGAGGTCTGATCGCTGACCGTGATCCTCCTCCTCCACCTCCTTTAAATTCTCCTCCCCCTCGCCCCTTTCCAGGCTGAGCGAGCTCACGGCCGTCGCCCACCTGGCAAACCTGCGCTACCTGAACATCAGCTTCAATCAACTCGAGGCTGTCAACCGTGCGTCGCGACCCTGCCCTTCCCTGCTACCCTACGTCAATTGACCCTGCCCTCTCCCCGACCCCTCAGAGCTCGACTGCCTCAAAAACCTGACCGATCTCTGCGTCGACTCGAACTCGATCGCCGACATCTCGCCCCTTTTCGGCCTCAGCGGGCTCACCAGCCTAAGCGCGGCTGGCAACGGGATCGTCTCGCTCGACGTTTCCTCTGCGCGCTGGTGAGTGCCCGCACCTGACTTGCGTGCCGGCTGACGACTCTTGCTGACCTTGTTCGTCGCTGCTTCCCTTCTCGTCTGTCTCGTCTGTGCAGGCCGCAGCTCCAGACACTCGATCTCAGCCGCAACAAGCTGACGGACGTCTTCGGCCTGGACCGACTGCAGTCGCTCTCGGTGTTGACTCTGGGTGCGTCTTTGGCCTGCCCCTTCGTTCCCTCTTTCGACAAGCAGACTCGCTGACCACGTCGCATGTTTCCCATTGCGCAGACGAGAACCGCCTCCGCCGATTTGAGCCCGTCGCCCCCCTGCAGAAGCTCAAGACGCTCAAGGTCAGCGGCAACAACCTGCGACGGCTCGACATCCGGTCGTTCCCTCAGCTGCGCACGCTGTACGCCGACAACAACGAGCTCGAGACCATTAACCCGACCAGCGCGCGGACGCGGCTGCAGACGCTCTCGGCTCGGTCGCAGGCCGACACCATCCTGGCGCTCTCGGGCCGCGAGCTGCGCGACGTCAAGCGGTTGTTCCTTTCAGGCAACCGCCTGCCGCCGACGCTCTTTCTCGAGCCGTGCCCGAACCTCTGCTACCTTGAGCTCGCGTCGTGCAAGCTCGTCAATCTGCCCGACGACTTTGCCGCGTTCGCACCAAACCTCAAGAGCCTCAATCTCAACTACAACTACCTCGGCGACGTCTCGGCGCTCGCCCACCTACGTCGGCTGCGCAAGCTGAGCGTCGTCGGTTCGCGGCTCGAATCGCCAAAGCCCGTCGTGCGGCTGCTACAGACGCTGCCCGTGCTCGAGATGCTCGACCTCCGGTGCGTTGCTCGCCCCCTTCCTTCGTGTCTCTTGCGCGCGTTCAATTCTCTGACTACCATCGCACGCTGTCTCTTTTCTCTGCAGGATGAACCCCTTCACCCTCGCCATGTATCTGCCCCTCATCGTCAGCAATCTGGCCCCATCGACCACGGCCGACCTCGGTTCGTCCGCCTCAACGGTTGCGACATCGGCCCAGGCGCCCGCAACCGCCGCCAGCAGCGCACCGTCGTCGCCCTCAAGCGCGCCATGGGCCGAGCTCGACGCCGCCTTCCGACGGTCGCTGCCGGACGAATGGTACGTCCGCCGGCTGGCCCACCGGGGGCTGGCGATGCGGGCGTGCCCGCGCCTGACGACGCTCGACGGCGTCATTGTCGAAATTGGCGAGCGACGCAAAGCGGACGAGCTGCTCGTGGCGCTCGAGGCCGAGAAGAGGGCATGAGTCGTCCCGCCCCTCCATCTCTCCCCTCTCTGACTCTCCCCGTCGAATCTCTTGCCTGCTAGCTCTCCATCCACTGCCCCTCTTCTTCCTCGCCCAACAGGTGCGAAGCTCCTTTTGACCTTTTCGTCTCTTCGTCCTCCCTTTTTGTCCACCTTGCCTCTGCCGCCTTCGAACACGTCGATTTGGATGCCCTGCCCATCGTGCTTACTGACAGCAGAGGCACCGCACCAGGGCTGACTGATGCTGACCAGTCACCAGCCTTGCACGGCCGTGCCTTCCGCGCCAAGAAAGTCAGGCACTGCGCGCACGGACAGGACCTGCGCGCCCCTGTAACCAACCCCCCCCCCCTTCCCTTGCTTCCTTTGTTTATCTCCTCAGGTTGTCGCTGCATTGCGCTGCCATCCTGCGATGGACGATGGCTGCGTGTCGGCAGGCTGCGGCGAGGTCCAGGATGGCAAGCTGGGAGGCAGCAGGCAAGCGCTGGTACCTTGCTTCGTCCGCGCGCCCCATGCGCTCGCGCTCCTGCCGATTCTCCCGGCACCCGTCGGATCTCCGCTGCGCATTTCGCTCACTATCGGCGCGCCCGTCACTGACCGCCCGACCGGTTCCCAGGAGCCGCGCAGCGAGGCCCAGGAAGTCAAGGAGGGGAAGGCCTTCCTCTCGCGGTCGACGACCACCATACTGGCGCTCTCTCCACATCTGCCCGTCGCCCGCTCTCCGCACGGTCATCCGAGAGGACGATGTCGCACGCATCGGCCAGCAGCGCGCTCCGCTTGGACCTGCACGCCCCGACCCTCGGCCACCGGCAGCTATGGGCAAGTTCCGACGTCGACGCGACGCCCTGGCCCTCGTCGGCACCTCTCGCCTCGCGCTCTCTTGCGCCCGACCTCCTCGACGACCTCCTGCCACTCGACCAGCACGGTAGGGCACTCAACCTCGACGGTGACGAGGTGCAGGGTTGTTGCGATGCTGCGGCTTGGTGGGTCCGCCTCTCGTCTTGCTTGCGACGCGACGCGTCGACGAGCTACGAGCTCACAGCTGACCAGGCATCCGGATCCCCGCCCATTTCTCAGCTCTGGCGGAGCCGATGAGTTCGAGACCGAATTCATTCTCTTCGCCGACCAGGAGCCCATCCCGCCACGGCCGCCGTTCCGAGGCGAGGGTTTCGAGGACGTCCCACCGCCGATCCCTCGCATGAGGGGGGTGCTCGCCGTCCAACCCTGGCCGTTGTCGCCTCGTCCGCCACCGCCGCCTCCGCCGACCATGGGTGCATTCGTCCCGGCCGCTCGCCAGGAGCTCATCTTCCCTGCGCTACCGACCCCCATCTCTCCGTACGAGACCTTTGCGGGGACTTGCCCCCACGCGACAGTCCATGCGCCAGCCATCCCATACGCCGAGCGCGCTGAGGTGTGCCCTCTGCTGCCCCGCGAACGCATGTCGATGGAGCCTCCGCCGACGCCTCGCTTCCACTCGGTCCCGCTCCCTCCGGCGCCCTTCCTGCCGACGACATACGGGCGGTCCCCGGCGCCGCGCCCGCGCTCCCTCGTCTTGCAGCGCCGGCACGAGTATCTGTCGTCCGGCCGGCCATCGCCGTTTGCGCCGTCGCCCATCGTCAGCTCCTCGCCGGACCAAAGGTCAACTGCTCTGGCAGCGACGCCAGCGACTCATCATCTGTCGGTCACGCCGTCCCTCGACGGCATTGTGGCGGCGCAGGGGTTGACGTGGTCAGGCTGTGCGGCCGACGACTGGCCGTTCCCTGCCCTACCGCCGCCCACGCGCTGGCCGACGCCGGCGCTGGGCGACCATGACATCAGGCCGCTCGAGAGCGGCGCATGTGAGGACATCCCTCCCGGGAAGAGAGAGCGCGTCAAAGAGGACGCAGGCGAGCGGAGCGCCCCCAAACAGGTTGTCTCGACGTCCGGCTCGCGAGCGAGCAGCGGCGGCGCCCTCGCAGCGTAAGCGTTCACCGGCGCTCTTGCTTTAGATCTGGCCACTCGATGCGACTGACACGACTATCCTCGGTCCTGCAACCCTTCAGCTTCTTTGCGACTACCTCGTCCCCCTCGTCGGACGTTGTGGCCGGTGGCGGCGACAACGACGGCAAGGCTGGCAACCGCAGCGCCTCGAGCATCAGCGACGCGGATGAGGGCAACGACGACGTCGCCAGTCCAACCCTTGTAAACGCCGCGCGCCTGCCACACCTGCCACTTGTGGTCGACGACCTATCCCACCACCGCACGCGAAGCGCGCTTAACAGCGTTGGCAACCTGATCCCTACCGGAAGGGCGACGTCTGCGGTGCGCCGTGAGTCTTCGGAAGACGCGGCCGGTCCGTCGAATCAGCCCGCGACCCCTACCCCAACGGCCGGGCCCAGCATCGACTGGAGTTCCCTCTTGACGCCGGCTCGCAAGCCGGTCGTCGGCGGCAAGCGCGCGCGGACGCCAAGCCTCGCCTCGGACGACGAGATTTTGACGTCGTCGTCGCCCGAGGCGAGCGCGGAGGACGACTCCGACTTGGCGCCGGCCGTGTCGTCGTCGCGCAAATCAACCAGGCAGGCGGCTCTGCCCAAGCGCACGACTAGGGCGAAAATCAAGGCGAGCGCCGCCACGTCTCGACCACGGCCTACCCTCGCGTCCGAGGCTGTCGAAGTCTTCACGGTGCGTGCGCTCATTTAGTTTGCCCGCGCGCTCACGCTCCTCTGTCTGACAAACCCCCACCTTCTTCCTTCCGCTGCATAGGCCTGGTGGGAGGCCAACAAGGCGTCTCCGTATCCCTCAGCCCACCAGAAGGCTGAGTGGGTCGACACCTTGCCCGTCACTCGGACTCAGGTGCGTCTTGACCCCGCGACGGTTCGTTTGTCATAGTGACTCCGACTGACGCTACGCTCATTTGGCCGTCCCGAATCAGGTCGACGACTTCTTCATCAATCGGCGCCGGCGGGCCAAAGCCAAGCCGAATACTGGCTCCAGCAAGCCCGCTAGAGGCACACGATCTCGACCACGCTATCCTGACTCTCTCTAACCCATCCCTATCAGCATCGACCACTACTCAGCCAAAGACTTTACGGCGCACGACCTCTCGATCCTTCTCCCACAGGCCCCCCTGCCACACATTTCTCACCTGCTTCCAGAATCCTGCACGCCCCTCTGCCAACGACTTCACGACCTTTCTAGCCCCACGCCCCAACAGCCCCGGTCTTCCCTACTCACCTCACCCACGACTCACCTGCACGATGACCCATCAACACACGCCTACCCTAGACCCTCGCATGCCCCCTCTTTCTTCTCGCGGCCTTCTCTTCATGTTGCTTGTCTGTACCTCTGCGGCCCTCACGCTCCCTTTGACCCACCTCTTGCCGGCCACTTGATTCTCGAATGTCAGCTGAATCGGGCGTCAGCCGGACAACCTGCGTCTCCTTCGGCCTTCCAGCCATCGCGAACGCGCGCAACGCCCTCGCGATGTCTACTACACACTCCCCCACGATGGAGATCAAGCGGTGCGTTCAGTGAGGCCCAGCAGCGCGCACGGATGAGACGATGAGTCGTACAGGGGGTTTGCATTCGATCGGTCGTGCGGGTAGGTCTCCGGCCTTGGTGGGGCTGCGGCAGGCCTGGCCGAGAGGTGGCGAGGAGGTGGGGCTGGTCTGTCAGGTCGACGGCACTACGTCGACATGGCCGTCGCGCCGTTCTTCTTCTCGAGTTCGGCGCTGGTGGAACGGTTGCGAGAGGCAAAGGAAGAGGCGCCCTCAGGTCAGTCTCGTTGTCTGTCTTGAGTGGCAGTCGAGGCACCACCGCCGGACGTCTTGCGCCTCGCTCGAGCGACGGTGCCGCGACTCGGATGACCAAAATTGGAGCAACGAGACGCACCGGAGCTGTTTGCTGAACTCCTGCTCGACGTCGTCGTCGTCCCAGTTGTCCTCCCACAGGTGCGACGTCGTCGTCGGTGCCGTGTCGGACGCCGAGGCGCCCGACTTGGCGAGGTGGGCCAGCGACGTCTCTGAAGGATTCCAATCTGCAGATGCGAGAGACGCGGGGCTGAGCAGTCAGCTCAGGCGAGGTTGATAGAGCTGTGGACGAGCTGGGAGGAGGCCCAGCGGTCGATGGCTGCTGGACGACCCAAAGGCATGGAGGCGTGAAGCTGCCGACCTCGAGACGAGACGAGCTGCAGCTCATCTCCTCGGCGGCCTGGCCTGCTTCGCCTCTTCTCCACGCAAGAAGCCAGGCCGGCTCCGCAAAGCAAGGGGCAAGCGGGAAAGGGAAGCGACGCACCCTGCTCGGCAAACTCCTCAAACTCGTCGTCCTCCTCGAGCGCGCCGAGCTGCGGCACCTCGTCCTTCTTGTCGTCGGGCTTGGACGTGGAGGCCGCCGCGATGGAGGCGTCGGCCGTCGGCGTCGGGTTCTGCTTGGTCGGGTTCGACATCTGGCAGACTGGAGAGGAGTGGAGCGTGCGGGTGGGACTGGCAAGGAGAAGTCCGCTATGGGGTCAAGAGGGGAGAAAAGGTAGGTCGGTGGGTTGGCGGAAGGGCGAGGTCGTTGAGGGGGGGAGTGTCGTCGACATGCGCGCCCAGCCAGGTCGCGCGCGCCGGTCGACCTTAGGGTTATGACCGGACTTCATTGGCTCCCGTCAGGAACTCAAGATCTTCATGGTTTCGCCTGATGGCCTTTGCAGTCCGAGAGGACAAAGAGGCGACCCAAGTCGCGAGGGTCGCTCGACAGACAGACGCACGACGTTTCGGCGTGCTCGGCAGACAGCAAATTGGTTCATCAGGAGACCGGTAGCCGCAGCCGTCCACACCGCACGGCACGACTCCGGGAGTACAACGCGCGCCCTGCCGTCCCCGGCCACCAACCCATAGGGGAGCGCTTCCGACCCCTCCTTGCGATCTTGATCTCGGCCAGCTCTCTCGTCCACGAGCGTGCGCCCTACTTGGCGACGTCGGGGTAGACGTCGAACCGCCGCTGGACGGTGATCGGGATTCCCCGGCGGGCGGCGGCCAGCTCGGCCGGGTCCACCTCGCCAAAGACGATCGACTCGGACTCGTCGGTCGTCGCGAGCACCTTGGCCATCGGCGAGACGAGCGACGAGTGGCCCCACTGGCGCGCATGCGGCGAGGAGGAGGAGGAAGAAAAAGAGGAAGGAAAGACAGCGCGAGAGTGTGGGCGCGGGGGGGGGGGGAGGTCAGCCAGGACGTCACCTCGCGTGTTGAAGGTCTCAGGGGGCGGCGAGTTCAGACGGAGCGCCAACACGCACTGCCTGATAGGCCTCCTCGTCGGCCGAGCGGGCCGGGCTGCAGACGGCGACAAAGATCTGGTTGTCGACCGCGCGGGCGCGGGCGAGCAGCTCCCAGTGGAGCGGGCCGGTCGTCGTGTTGAACGCGCCGGGGTAGACCATGGCGACGCAGCCCTGGCGGGCGGCGAGCATCGCGAGCTCGGGGAAGCGGATGTCGTAGCAGATGCCGAGGCCGATCTTGCCGAACGCTGGAAGGAAGGTGTTGGTTCAGGGGGAGGGAGGGCCAACCAAGCACGTCAGTCCAGGCGAGCCGTCTCGACAGCGAGAGAAGGGACGGGTGCTGTTGCCCGGGGGGGAACAGCAAGATGTGAGGAGGCAGAACGCACGCGTCTCGAACGAGTTGACGGTGGTGCCGCCGGTCAGCGAGTCCGACTCCTTGAAGGTGATGCCGCCGGGGATGTCAATGTCAAAGAGGTGGACCTTGCGGTGGACGGCGACGAGCTCGCCCGCGGGGTTGTAGACGGTACACGTGTTGTAGATCGAGTCGGTCGACTCTTCGAGCTCGGGGATCGAGCCTGGAGGACGGGTGCGAGACAGCATAGAGAGGTGTGAGGAGGAGTGCGGCTTCAGTATCGACTCGGGCCGTGGCTGCGCTTCCCCTCGGCCTATGAGAAGGGAGGCAAGAGCCCAGAGAGAGGGGAGGGTGGAGGAGAGACGGACCGCCAATGAGCCAGACGCCGGCCTCCTTGGCGACGGCCGACAGCATCGCGACCGACTCGCTCAGCTTGCTCGTCTTGAACGCGCTGACGGACGGGATCGGCTCGGCGTACGTCCGGAAGGACGAGACGGCGTAGGGCGAGTTGAAGACCTCCTGCGAAGGAGGGAGAGAAGGCGGCGGCGGCGGCGGTGGCCAGGGTCGAAGAGGGGGGTCAGTCTGGGTGGGCTGGACGCTCCCCCCCCCCCCCATGGAGAAGGGAGGGGACGGCTGCGTCCGCTCTTCATCCTCTGGTCTCCCTTGACCAGCACCTGCTTGACGGCATCCGACCGTCAGGACCGTGGACAGCAGGCCCACCTCGACCTCCGCCTCGTGAACGTACAGGCAGGCGCCCGGCATCTCACCCATCCCTCCCCCCCTTCCTCCCCCCACCCCCTTCTCAAAACGCGACGAGCCGGAAGAGAAAAGACCCTCAAGCAAGACGCACGGGCAGGACGACGAGGTCAACCTTGTGCTTGCCCTCGACCCCACGGGCGGCCCGCAGCACCATCTCGCGCGCGTGGGCGAGGTTGCGAGCCTTGTCCTTGGTCGTCTGGCCGAGCTGGACGAGGGCGAGCTTGAACGGCGCGGCTTTGATCGAGGCCATGTTTTTTTTTTTTTGTTTAGGGGAGCTTGCTGAGAAGGAAGGGAGGGGGTTCGAAGGAGGAGGGGAGTAGCGAGTATGGACTGGGGGGAGCTAGAGGGGGGGAAAGAGGGAAGGTGAGGGAGGGGCGGGAGCGAGTCAAAGAGGTCGCACAAGGCCGACGACCGACCGCCCGTTTGAACCCTTTTCCCGACGCACCCGCCCGAGGGGCCGACGACGAAAAGCCGACGGCGACGTCGCGCCGGGCATGACATCCCACATATTGACGGCTTGCTGACGGCCCTGATCGGGTACAAGACGCGCCCAGCCAGCCAGCCTGGCTTGCAAGCACCCGACGTCGGACCGCGAGCTGCGACCAGGTGCGGGGGAGGGGTCGATCGAAGGGCCCTTTGGAAGCGAGGAACGGACAGCTTGGTTCGGG
The DNA here is from genome assembly GCA_014825535.1 of Cystofilobasidium bisporidii. Taxonomy (NCBI): domain Eukaryota; kingdom Fungi; phylum Basidiomycota; class Tremellomycetes; order Cystofilobasidiales; family Cystofilobasidiaceae; genus Cystofilobasidium; species Cystofilobasidium bisporidii. Next base: position 24,693 of record MVAK01000057.1, on the reverse strand, counting down.
AGGCTCGCGAGTCCACGGCGACGTCGCGTCGCTCGCGAGGCGAATCACCATGACGGGACCAACGGTTGGGATACAGCCGGACCGACGAGCGAGGGGATGAGAAGGAGACGAGAGGCGAGTCGGGAGACGTGTGTGATGGGTTCGGTTAGGTGGGTGGTCGGGGGGGGGGGGGGAGCGATAAATCAGGTCGATATGAATAGGTGTGTGTGTGTGTGGGGGGGGGGGGGGGGGGGGGCAAAAGGGAGGGGGGGGGGGGGGGGTGGTGGGGGGTGGGGGAGGGGTTGGTCGGGTGTTGGAGGAGGGGGGGGGGGGGGGGGGGGGGGGGGGGGGGGGGGAGATGGCATCAGAACAGGGTAAGTGGTGTGTGTGTGGGTTGTTGGGCAAGGGTTTGTCGAGGTTACGAGAAGGGATGACAAGAGACGAGAGGGACAGAGGGAGAGCGGAAGGCAGGTGGGAGGGAGGGAGAGAGGGAGGGAGGGCAACGGGAGGCCGTTTGGCCAGCTCTCAGAACGCCAGTCCGGCAGAGCCCTGCGGCTCGACGTCGTCGGCCAGCTCGGTCGTCGTGGGGACCCTCGGCAGGGCCCTCGTCGGCGTCGGCGGGGGCGGTCCAGCCGTCCCCCGAGCAGACGCAAGAGGGGTAATTGCAGCCGGTGCAGCTTGGACCTTGGCCCCTCCTGCCGCCGCCAGCAGGAGCCCTTCCGCCCGACCGCCTCCGACCGCCCCCGTCGTCGTCGTCGTCGTCGTCGGGGAGGAGCGGGCAGCAAACGCCCATCGGACAGGCAACGCCGTCTCGGTCACCCTCGCAATCTCCACCACCTCGCCTTCCTCGTCCTCGTCGTCAAAGCCATCCTCGTCCGACCAGCCGCCGCACGCTGACGAGTCGAACGACGAGGCTGACCGAGCGGCGCGCCGCCGGCGGGGGTGCGGGTGGGGGTGGGGGCGCTGGATGGAAGGCTTGCCTGAGGAGACGGTCCGTTTGGGCGGTGCGCCGCCGGCGGCGGCGGCGGCGGCGGCGGAGGAGGGGGTGGAGGAGGAGGAGGAGGAAGAGGCGGCGGAGGCGAGGGAGCAGGACGAGGACGCCGAGGAAGCGAGGGACGAGAGGGTCGTCGTCGTTGTCGACCGGGCCGAGGTCGAGAAGGACGGCAGGGAGCTCGAAGGTCCGCCGCCGCCGCTGCCGCCGCGCGTCCCGAGGTACGCGAGCCCTCCGTCCTCGTCGTCGTCGTCGGCGGCGGCGGTGTTGGTGGTGTCGGTGGTGTCGGACGACGAGCGAGAGCAAGTCGATGAGTCGGGCGACCCCGACCGACCGTCGTCGTCGTCGTCGTCGAGCAGCAGCAGCCGGTCAAGCTCGTCCAACGTCTCCCCCCTCGGCAGATACCCCCAGTCGCCCGGCGACCGCGCCTCGTCCGTCGTCGTCGTCGGCTTGACCGGCGCTGTTGGAGGGGGTGTCAACGGGCCGGGGGGCTGCACCTTGGTCGAGAGCGACGTCGTAGAGGACGAGGCTCCCGTCGTTCGTGCGCGGAGGGTGAGAGCCGGGGTGGAGGCGCTCGAGAGGTAGAAGGGCCGACGGTGATCCCTGACGAGCGAGGGGGTCAAAGGGGCCGACGAGCTCGGCGGCTGCGACGGTGACTGTGACGGCGCAGGCTGGTGCTGGTGCGGGTGCTGGAGGGCTCGCCGACGGATCATGAGCCCAGACTGATCGGGGTGGTCGAGCGCGATGCCGAGCCCGAGGCCCTCGAGCGCAGGGGCCGAGCGCGAGTAGGCCGGGGGGTGCGAGCCCGGCGGCTGCGGCTGCGTGGTCCGACGGACGACCACCCCGGGGGTTGTCGAGTCTGGGCGGCTTGCGCTCGGGGGTGGGGTCGGGAGGGACGTTGGGGTTCGGGGGGGAGCAGGACCCTTTCCGAGGGGGGAGAGCGCACGCGGGGGGGCGGGGAAGGAGGCGAGCGAGCTGGCGGGAAGCGGGGAGCAGCCGGGGGTCGAGTCGCCTCCGGACGACGAGGGCGACCCCAGCGGCGGCGGCGGCGGCGTGCAAGACGGGAGGGGTGGGATGAGCGCCCCTCTCGCTCCCGCCGCCGACGTAGGCGAGAGGGCCTGGATGAGGCGCGCGAGCTCGCCGTCGAGCTCGCTGTCCGCCTCTTCGTCCCCGTCCTCAGCCGTCGGCGGAGCAGGCTCGACCGGACGGACCGGCACCGGGGCGAGCGGGGCCGACTGGGCGGTCGGCGTCCGTTGGCCTGGCTCGTCGTCGTCGTCGTCGTCGTCGTCTTCCGACGCCGCCACCCCTGCCGCCTCGGCCTTGGCCGCTACCGACCCCGACCCCGACAAGATGGCGCTGAGCGAGTCGCCCGACCCAAACTGCAGCGAGGCCGCAAAGTCAAAGCCAAAGTCGAGGTCGATCGTCCGTTCCTTCGAGGGCGGGTGCGGCGGTTGCTCGACCTCGTCGTCGTCGTCGTCGTCGTCGGTCGAGTCGACGGCGGCGGGTGCGGCGGATGGGTGGGCGAGCTCATCGTCGGCCGAGGAAGAGGAGGAGGAGGAGGAAGCACCTGACCCTCCCAAGTCGGGCGTGGCGGGTATCACCCAGACCTCGGGCACGTTGGCGTCCTCTCGACCGTCGTCGTCTGTCGCTACCTCGTGTCGGGCGTCGAGGAGCGAGGAGGGGGCGGCGGGCATCATCGGCGGAGGGGGTGAGGGGGAGGGGGAAGGGGTGTGCAGGCGGTCGAGGGTTTCAAAGGAGGACAGGTTGGGAGGGGCGAACGAAGGGAAGCTTGGGCTGTGGGTCATCCCCCGGGGAAAGGGAGAGAGCGCGCGCAAAGGGAGGAAGGGAGGGAGGAGGGGGGTTCAGTTCAGCGGGTCTTTTCAGATCGACGGGTTGGAGAAGGAAGGGGAGGAGGGGGAGGAGAGGGGGGGGGGGAAGGGAGGGACGGACAGTCCAGCCGTGGTCGAACGAGCAGGCGCAGGGGAGGGTGGGGTCGCCGAGCCGAGCAGCGGCGGGGAGCGACGGCGACCGCCTACGGGGGGCGGGGCGGGGCGCGAGGACCGCATCTCCCGACCGCTGCTGGTGGGGATGCTTGGAGGAGGCTGGGACGGGGAGCTGGCGGTCGTCGAGGGGCCTCGCCAGGGAGGGGCGAGGACCTCAACGCCGCCGGCGGCGGGCGGGGGAGCGGCGGCGGGAAAGGTCATCGACGAGGAGCAAGAGGGGTACGACAAGGCGGCGTCGTCCTGGGCTTGTTGGCGATGGGCGGCCGGGGTGGACGGGGCGAGCGGGGAAGGGTTGGGAGGGGCAAACAGCGAGGGCAGGTTGGACATGCTGAGCCAAGGGTGGGGCGACGGGTCCATGGAGTGTCGAGGTCAGCCAGGCAGGGTTGGAAGGTGAGGGAGGAAAGGCAAGAAGGGAGGGGGCCCAGCCCGCACCTGTTTGACCGCTTCCTCCCGTGGCCGAACCTCTTGGCCCCACCAGGGGGAGAGCCAGTCGGGGTCGTCGTCGTCGTCGTCAACGCCCAGGCCGGCAGGTGGGTCGTCGTCTTTGGACTGGCCGACCTGCCAGCCTGGGCGGTGCCCGTCCTGCGGGTGCTGACGACGGGGCCGACGTTGGGACCTCGGTCGCTCGCCCTCCTCGGGGCAGGTGCGCTTGGGGGGGGTGACGACGAGGCGAGGGCGGGGTGGGTCGGCGACGGAGGGAGGTCCGAGATGAGGGATCGGAACGACTCGGACGCGAGCAGGTCGGAGGGGAAGACGGCGCCGGATCGACGGTGGTTGGACGGCGAGCAGCCCGCAGGAGGAGGAGGCAGGGCGGCGGTCGAGGGGCTGGGCGGAGGGGGCGAGGGCGAGGGCGAGGGACGCTTGGTGGCGGTCCAGAACTTGACCATGAGGGGAGAGGGGGAGGCAGGCACAGGGGCCAACAAGAAGACCAAGGAAGGGGCGACTGACGGGGTGACAGGCAGGCAGGCACAGACAGAGGGGGCAGAACAAGACGCAAGACGCGTCTCTCTCTCCCTCTGACGCGTCCACCCGACAGCATTTTGTCTACTTTTGCCTCCGATCGACCGACGCGTCTCTCTCTCACCGCCCGCCCCCTCTTGTCACCCTCTCTCCCGCCCGCCTCCCTCCCTCCTCCCTGCTGGCCAGTGTCGACCTCCTCATGGCCCTCCTCCTCCTCCTCCCTGCCTCATCCCGCTTGGCCCTGCTCGCCACCTTGGTCGTCCTGCTCCTCGCCCCCTCCCTCCTCGCCCGCTCCTCCTTTCCGCCCGCCCACCACCACCACCACCTCCCACGCTCCCCTCACCGGCGATCCCCTGCTTCCCTTTCCTCCGCCTCCTCCTCCTCCTCCTCCTCCTCTTCCTCCTCCTCCTCCTCGTCAGCAGCAGCGCTCGGTCGGCGCGCCTCGTCGTCGTCCGCCGCAAAGGTCGTCAACGGCACCGGCCTCGCCTCGCAGCTCACAGCCGCCAACGACGCCATCAGCTCCGTCTTCCTCATCCCGGGCACCTCGACCAGCTCGGACGGGACGACCCTCCAAGGCTCCGCACGGATCCCCAACGGCGTCCGTTCCTTTTTCACGCCTCTCTTCTTTCCTTCGCTCCCTCCGTACTTGCCCCTCGCTGACGACGACGACGACGATGACCCCCCCCCCCCCCCGGGCCCTCCTCCTCCTCCTCCCAGTGGTCCTTTTCGATCGCCTTTGCCCGCTCGACCTTTGTCTCGCCGACCTCGTCCTTCGTCTCGTACTCGTCGACGCTGGCCTCGGGCGACCCCCTGCCCTCGTGGCTGACGTTTGACGCCTCGGGCATCTACTTTTACGGCGTCGCTCCGTCGGCCTCGACCTCGGACGGCAGCTGGGCCGTCGAGCTTTGCGGCGGGAGGTGGGAAGGGGGCCAGGACGTCTGTCAGGCGTTCCAGGTCGTCGTCGATCGTTCGCCGAGGACGGGCGAGGTCCGCAGTGGCTCGTCAAACGCCACGACGACGACGGCCAGCACGACGGCGACGGCGACGGCGTCGGCCTCGACCGGCGACGTCGCCGTCAGCCTCGGCAGGCTCAACATCACCGCCGAGTCGGGCATCGACGTCCGTTGGCGGCTCGAGGACTCGACCGGTCAGCCCCTCGTCGCCAACGCGACGCTCGACCGCGCCGTCGTCGAGGTCGACTGCTCGGCCGTCGACGGGCTCGAGTGGAACGCGACGTGCGTCCCGCTCTCTCCTTCCAAGCCTCTCCCACCGCACACTCCTCTCCTCTTGGGTCAAGCGACCGCGCCTGACGCCCTATTGATCTCTCCTCCCCCCCCCCGCCTCTCTCTCTTTTCGCTCTCGCTGCGACGACCCGCACAGCTCGTGGTCCTTCACCGGCTCGGTCGCCAACTCGTCCATCACCGACCTGACCTACCCGTCCTCGGCCAACGCGAGCTCGTCGAGCGCCACCTCGTCATCGAATCTTTACCTGCCCGTTTCGCTCTCGGCGAGCTCGGCCGGCGGGCTGCTGGCCAACCTCTCATCGTCCCTGCCTGCCAACGCGACGACGACGAGTAACACCACCAACAAGTCGACGACGACGACGACGACGACGGTCTCGCTCCTGCTGCCCTTGTCGATCTACCCCTCGCTCTTTACCTCGCCTTCGACCGACCCCCCGACGGTGAACCTGACGGTCGGCGAGCCCTTCACGCTCGACCTCGTCAGGCACCTCGACGCGGCCGTCCAGGCAGGCAGCACCGTCGCCATGACGGTCGGGTTGGAGCCTGCCTCGGCGGCCAGCTGGCTCGCGTTCAACCGAACGACGGGGGTCCTCGGCGTCTCGTCCTCGTCGGCGGCAACGACGACGGCAGGGAGGAGGAGGAGGAGCAAGCGTGAGCCAGCTGAAGAGCAGGACGCGGTCGTCCCGGAGGACCTCGGGTACGATGCCGTCCGGGTGACGTTGACCGCGACGGACGGGTTCACCGGTGCGGCCTCGCACGAGCGGACGACGCTCTCCCTCTCGTCGTCCACCCCTGCCTCTTCCTCTCCCTCGGACACCAACGACGACGAGGGTTCGAGCGGCGGGCTCGACGACCGCCAACGAACGATCCTCGGCGCGGTCCTCGGCTCGACCCTCGGCCTCGGCCTCCTCGGCCTCCTCGCCTGCCTCGGACTCCGCAGGAGACAGCACCACCTCCGCCTGGCCCGCGCAAGACGCGAGGCGGCGAGGAGGAGGGACGAGCTGGCCGCCTCGCCCGCGGGCGGAGGAGCGTGGTTCGACCCTGCCGACTCGGACGACGACGAGGTGGAGGACGATGGGCCCGGCCGGGGGATGAAACCCGTCATCTCCCTCCCGATGCCGCCGGCCAGAGCGGCGCTGGGCGTCAAGCGATCCTCGACGACGACCCTCTCGCGCTTCCGCGACTTTTTCGTCGGCGGCAGCAGCGGCCACGGCGGGAGTGAGGGAGGAGGAGGCGAGCCCGTGCCGAGGGACAGGAGTCGCATGGTCTCGACCCACAAAGCCAGCCTGTCGTCCTCGGGTCGGACAACCTCGGCCTACTCGCGCGCCCCGCCGCCGGCGGGGCGCACCTCGACCTCGGCGGGCTACCCGCGCGAGGACGGCGGTGGTGGCGAGGACGGGGGGTCTTGGAGCGCGAGGGAGGAGGAACAGCTCTCGGTCGTCGAGGACGGTGGGAGCTGGGTCGGACCGTCGACGCCTGCGATGGGCGGCGGCGGCGGCGGCGGCGCGAGGGGGGGTGGGGGTCGGTCATGGACGCCTGGGTCGACCCCTGGCCAAATCGCAGACGACGACGACGACGAGGGAGAAGGCAGGCGGAGCTCGGTCTCGAGCGTCGATCGGACCCCGCCGACCCCGGGCAGACCGCCGGCCGCCGCGGGGGTGGCGGGAGGGTGGGGGCAGCGCCCGCTGTTTCCGTTCCTCAGGCACGACCCCGTCGTCCGGTCAGCTTACGGCCAGCACGCTCCTTCCGCCGCTGCGGCCGCCGGGGACGACGACCGAGACGATGACGACGACGACGACGACGAGAACGACGACGACGACGACCTGACGGGCCCTGTCGGTCGACCAGGGCACGCGACCCACCCTTCGCTCGCCTCGTGGGAGTCGGCCTCGACGTACGACTGGACGAGCCCGGCGGCCGGGTCCGACGGCAAGCTCCAGCCGGCGGCCTCGTCGACCGGGTCCTCCTCCTTCCCTTCGCAGTACTCGACCGAGGCGGCGGCCCGGACGGCAGGGGCGATGCGCGACGAGCAAGCGACGCCGGCGGGCGGGCTGCCGACGTCGTTGACCAACGGCTCGTCGCTCGGCTCGCTCCACCACGCCTACTACGCCCAGCACCACCCCCACCACCACCACCAGCAGCAGGCGCAACAGCAGGCTGTGATTGCGCGGGCCGACCGCGTGCCCTCGACCCAGGCCGTCAAGGTCCGCGTCACCTCGACCGGCTCGACCCCTCCCTCGCCCGCGGTCGCTCAGCCAGACGACGGAGCCCTGCCGCCCGACCTGCGAACCGTCAGGCACTCTGTCCCGCCCCCGTCGTCCTCGCACGCTGCTGCTGCTGCTGCTGCCGCCAGTCAGCCTCTGCCCTTCTCTCCACGACGGGACGGCAGTCAGCCGGCGACAAACCACTCATCGACCGCCGACCGAGACGACGGCTACGCAGCCACGTACATGACGTACGTCTCGCGTCTGTCGGACGGCTCGCTTGGGCCCTCGACCTCGTCGGGGGCGGTCAACCGCGTCGGTCGCCAGCAGCCGACGCTGCACACCCGACCGACCCCGGCGGGCGACGTGGCTGACTTTGGCCTGACGGACGAGGACGAGGACGACGACGGGGAAGGGATGGATGCGTTTGAGGCGGGGTACGTCGGCAAAGGCACCGCCGCCGACGTCGTCTCGCCCTTGACGTCGCTCGCGCGGACGCCTTCGGCCGGGTCGTCGAGGCTCCCTCGACCGGCCACCAAGCAGCAGCAGCAGCGGCCGTCAACGGCCGGCCTGACCCCTCCTCGGCCGCTCGACCTCTGGGCCACCGCTCCTTCCCACGCCCCCTCGACCTCGGCCAGATCAACGACGACGACCGACTCGCCCAAGCCCTCGCTCCGCGCCTCGACCGACACGAGCACCGCCGACGAGCCGGGCGCGTCCTCGCTCGTCTACTTTGCCTACGTCGCCGACCCCTTTGCGTTCCGACCCGTCGACGACGCGGCCGCGGCCCACCGGGGCGGGGTGCTCCGGGCCGTCCAGACGGGACTCGATGGCAAGGGCGAGCAGGCCCTGCCTCCGTGGCTGAGCTTTGACAGGGGCACGTTTGGCGGCGTCCCTGGCGAGGGTGACGAAGGTCGGATCGAGCTCAAGATTGTGCGTTCTCGTTCCCCCCCCCCCCAGGCCCCCGGCTTGTTCTTCTTGGCCTTGCCCGTCCGTCCGTCCGCACGTGGTGAGCCCTCGACTGACGCCCTCGCCTCATCCCACCTCGCTCGCCGCCGCTGCCGCCCGCCGCGCCGACTAGACCGAGACGGGCCCGAGCCCCGTCAGCGGCCTGGACGAGGAGCGGACCGTCGGCCACTTTTCGCTCGAGGTCCGGCCGGGGTCCCTCATCCCCAAGCGGTCGACCCGGCACGGCAACCCGCCCAAGGACCGGGTGGTGTCGTCCAGCGGGCTCGTCGGGCAGTGGCACTGAGCACGCCCCGGCCCCTCCCCTCCACGCTTTCTCTCTCTCTCTCTCTGTCTCTCTCTCTCTCTCGCTCTTCCTTCGACTCTGTGAGACCCTTGCGTCCTTTGACGACCCCACGGACAGTGTGCCCTCGCCTCACCCCCCCCCCTTCTGCTCCTGCCCCCGTTGCCTAGTCCTAATTAAGTGCCCCCCCCCTCCAGTTCCTGCTCCTCTCCTATCCTCTTCTACTTTCTACCTTCTTTATCCCTCCACTTCTCTCGATCATGTGCGGCCCAGACCGCCCCCCCCCTCCCCCCAGACACACACTGTAAACCACCTGTACCGCTCGCTTTCTCCTCTTTCCCCCCCTCCCCCCTTCCTTGGCTCTATCCCGGCAGCTGAGCTGCTTCCCCCGTGTCTTTCTCGACCTCACGCTCATCACGATCGCCCCTGACCTATCCGATGCTGGCCACCCATCGCACCTCGCCTCACACTCGCTCGCGAACAAGCCTTCCCGATCCGAAGCGCGGGCGAGTCGTGTTTGGGCGTGCACTGGCGGCATGCCCATCAGGTATCTGCTCCGACCCCCTTCCCCCCCCCCCCCCTTCGGTGATGCTTCAACCAGCGATCGACCACGGCCAGGCGCTTTTTGCGTGCGTCCCCGGCGGTGGCGGAGAGTCGACGACCCCGCCGCTGACCGTCGTCGTCGAGGTTGGGGGCGGGTCGGCGAGGTCAGGCAAGGCTGGAGGAGGGGGGAGGGAAGGCGCGAGCAGGGCGTGCGCGAACGAGAGCTGCGAGTCGACGTCGGACGCTGTCGTTGAGAGGGGAGGGTGGGGGGGGAACCCAAAAGAGGAAGCGCAGGCGAAAGGGCGGGTCAGTGTCTCGCTGGTGCGTGGCGCGCGGTTAGAGCCTGAAGAGGCTAGAGACGCACGCAGGAAAAAGTCCTGCGTTCGTCGTCGGGTGAATATTGGGCGACGGGTCAGCCGATCCAGAGTCGGGCAGCGACGAACGAGAGGAGAGACAAAAGGGAGCGGACCTCCATCCCACCCGTCCAAAGCTGGGACGATCCCGGGTTGGTCGAGTGCAGCCAGCTGTCGTCCGCGCACAAAGGCTACCAGCGTCAGCGGGGATTGGGGAGGAGCGCGACCATCGAAGGACCGGAACGGAGAGAAGGACTTACAGCGGCGGCTGACCGTCAGAGTCGAGCGACAGGCCGATCTGGTCGAGGATGTCCTGGCTGAAGTCCCAGTCGCCGCCGGTGCTCCTGCCGAAGCCGCCTGGAGCGTCGGTCGCGGCCCCTTCGACGGTGCTGCCGACGACGACGCCGTCGCCGAACGCGGCCGAGAGGAGGTAGTCGACGTCGGCGCTGGAAGGGCTCGGCAAGACGCCGGGCTGACCGCCGGCAGTGTGGCCGTTCAGGATACCGTCGGCGGGGGCGGCATTCAAGATGGACGGCTCTGGGCCGGCCGGACCGAGAACGAGGTTGAATGCCGGCGCGCGCCGCGTCGGTGACCCTGCGCGCGAGAGCCCGGACGGCGAAGGGGGAGGGAGCACGTCCTGGCGTCGAGCTGACCGCAGCGTCAGCCGAAGCGAGCGCGCGTACCGACCGGCAGGGACTGCATGGTTGCCGGAGCGCGCAGTCAAGAAGAGGCACAGCGTCAGCTGCCTCGTGGAGAGCGACGAGAAGGCTCCAGCAGATCAGACGGGCGAAAAGGGAACCGACCTGTGTCGAGTAGGCGGGCGAGCGCCTCGACATCCTTGGCCGTCTGCTTGAGGTCGAGCGCCTGAGGGAACAGGCGGGCGATGCGAATGAGCAGGCTCGCGGCGAACGCGGCCGTCACAAACGTGTGGTGGACCGCGTGGCGGAACGACTGCCGGTACGACTCGCTGTAGAGGCAAATCGTCAGCGCGCTCCGGGCGTTGGTGATGGCGCGCAGGGCGAGCTCGCGCTGGTCGGTCGTCATGCGGTCGACATCGGCTGGCGTCTGGACCCCGCGCAGGGCGACGCAGTTGTGGAACAGCTGTGTGTACTCCTTGGTGACGCGGGCCGATTCAATGTAGAAGAGCTTCTTGTTGGACGCCTGCTGCCGGGCTGTCCGACAAAGAGGTGCGCAAAGTTCACCCCCTCGTCAGTGTCGAGCGGGCCGTCACGAGAGGCGGGCAGAACGAGATAGGCTACGCACAGTACAGGCCCTTCCAGCTCTGGTACCATTGCTCGCAGGCGTCGTGCGCGTCGCGGATACATTGGATCGTCTTGTCGTCGATCGATGCCTCTCCATGCGGCATTAGTTGCTTGATGTACCTCGACCGGAGCGTCATGACCTCCTGCGAGACACGGTCCAGATGAGGGGTGTCAGAATCTCAGATGGGGCAGGTGAGGGATGTGATGGAGGCCGATCTGACCGTCGTCGCGACCAGTTTCATGTCGGTCAGGATCGCAAGCGGGTGCTTGAGGAAGTCGCGGCAGCGCAGGATGCCCTCGTCAACCGAGACGATTGTCGGCCGGCCCTTACCGAAGGCCATCTGGTGTTCGAAACTGACATTCCGAAGCGAAGAGCGTCAATGTGGCCGACTGAGGGATACAATGGAGGAGAAGCCGCGCGCGACACGAACTTGAAGAGGTAGAACCACGTCCGCGCCTTGACAACAAGGTCGCGCTCCCCTTCGAGTTCAGCGACCGACTTGCCGCGGCCCATGCCAGTCTCGAGCAGGGTGAAGAATGCGTCGTGGCAGCCTGCAGCGCGAGATTGATCCTGATCAGCGAGGCAATGCGGCTCAAGGATGAGGTTTAGGCAGTTTAGGCAAGGAAGCTGCGCGCACCAATGTCGAGCGCAAGTCGCACGGCGTGCCCGCCGCAGAGCCAGCCCTCTTCGTTCCAGGCCGCGACGAGCATGAGCGACTGAACCGCGTCGACCTTGGACGTCTTGGAAAAGAGCGTCTCCATTGCGTTTTGCTTGACGAGCTCCCACAGCTGTCCGTCGTCTGACTCAGCGAGGTGCGTCGAAGCAAAGAGTATCCGGCCGGGGTAGAGGTCACTCACGCGCTTCTGCCGCTCGGAGACGCCGCTGCCGCCGTCCTCGATGAAGCTTGCGACGTAAGCGATCGCATTCAGGCAGAACGGCTGCTCGTCGCGGTGCAGCTCGAACGTATCGCGAGTTTGGTCTGATGATCGACAGCGACGCGGGGCATCGAAAGGCGTCAGTTTCGGCCGCGCGCGGGCGAGTGGGAGCCGCAGCAGACGCACCGAAGACGGCGACGAACTTGTCTGCGCCGGCCCAAAAGCTGGCAGGAGAAGAGAAGGTGTCGGCGTTTTAAGAGGTCAGCGGTGTTTTGTGGGAAGAGAGCACCAGTGGAGCGCGAGACGTACGTCTTGTACAGGTCGCGCGCTTCAACCTCGGTCACGATCTTAGCCTGGATACAACTGACAAACCGTGCGTCCTGTGGACTCTTGCCTTTCCCCTTGACCGCGAATCCCGTTCTCCCGCCCTTGCCGTCGCCGCTGGTGGCAGCTGTGACCCTCGGCCGTTGCTTATCCCGCTGGGCGTCTGGCGGCCCACTCGCCCCTCGCTTGGTCCCCGACCCGCCATTTGCCGCAACACTCGCTACCGACGTCTGAGCAGACGCCGCGACGGCCGCTGCCTCAGCCAAGCTGTGCATCGAGTCGAGCGGCGCGAGTAGCGACGACGTTTTGATGTCAAGCGGCGCGTCGTCTTCCAACCCGCCGTCGTCCGCGTCTGCTGAGCCTGGCGGGTGGCCAGGCCCGCCTGTGTACGAGGCTGTCGTCGGCGGATCGGGTAACTCAGAGCGACGGCGATTCCCGTTGGACGAAGACTCAGAAAGCGAAGGGATGCCTAAAAGCGCCGAATTCGACGCATGTAGCGAAGGCAACGGCCCTGGGTCGTCAAATGGCGGCGGCAGAGTGAACGTCGACGGGCCAGCGGTCGCATGCGGCTTCAGCGAATCGCCTTGGAGTGCGCTGATGAAGCTCTCGAGCATAGACCCCATCGACTCCATCTGGGCCTCCATCCGCTTCATGCGTCTGTCGGAGTGGCCGATGAAAGCGTCAGCGGCCTGGGGAGCGGTGGGGGATGGGGGACAAGGTTGGCAGGAACGCGACGCACTCTTCAACAGCCGACGTCGGCGGCGGCTCCCTCGGCTGGCGCGAGAAGACGCATTCAAGATTGGCGTTGCGACTGGGGCAGCGAGCCAGGGAGACGCTGTCGTCGCGTAAGCTGCGCTTCCGCCAGCGGGGCGCATGGGTTGGCAGCAGGGACGACGACGTACCAACGCTTGCAAGGGGGATCACTGCTGCCTATGCACCTCATCTGAACGGAAGAAAAGGCGAGATGGTCAGCCTGCGTCGGCGATTGACAGAGGAGGTTGAAGAGCAGCACTCCGGGAGCCTGCGCCTGGGCCCCCGACATTGGCGGACGGGGCCTTGCCTTTTGCTTGCGGCAGTTGTCCTGCAGCGCGATGGCCCGGGCGAGGATGTCAGCGATAGCGAGCGTGCGGCGATCAGTGCTGGTAGAAGAGACGCACGCATGCTCCTGAGGAGGACATAGAAAGCGGAGCGTCAGTTTGCAGAGCCGAGGCTCGAGCGGTGGACGACGTGGAGAAGAGGCGACAAGCACGCACGGAGGGTCTTGGTGATGCGCCGCTTGTGCTCCGGCAAGCTGCCCTCAGCGCTGCTCGCATTGTCTTGTTGATTTGCCTCCTCCATGCTCTGCTCGGGGGACATGTGCGATGAGGAGGGCGAGATCAGACGGAGAGCAGGCTGGAACAGGCGAGCCGTACCTTCGGAGGTTCGGCCCAACCCCCGGCTAACCCTAGCCCTGGGTCGATCACTTCTGCCGTCGGGCGCCCTAACGCTGCAAGCTTCCCTCACGGCGGCCCAAGGCCACCTCGCCTCGGACAGTCGAAAGACAGACGAGTGTAGGACAGCCCACAGTCCAGACGGGCGATAGAATGGTAGAAAAGCTGTCGTTGGGGGAGGCAAGATTCGCCTGCAGTTACCAGCCCGTCGCCTGCGCGCCGAGCCTGCCGTCGGCTCGTGCGAGTCGCCGAGCCGGACCCTGCAGCTGCCCCGGCCTGTCCTTCAATACCATGACCTTCACCTTCACCTTCACCATCACTGCCTCCCTTCCTCAATCAAACCCCACTAGGAATCCATGACGCTCGTTCAGATCTCACTCCCCCCGTCGTCCGTCTCGGTCGCCGTCTATACCCTGACGCTCGCCAACCCGCCCGACCACCGGCTCACCTCGGCCCTGCTGGCCGACCTCGGCCAGGCGCTCGACACGGTCGAGCGCGACTGGTGGGAGCGCCGCGAGGCGTGGAAGGCCGACCAGGCCAAGCTCGACAAGAGCAAGCGCGCAAAGGGACCGGGCACCGTCGGCGGAGCCGTCATCTTGCGCGGCGAGGGCGAGAAGTTCTTCTCCAACGGTGAGTCTGCGGCAGCGGCGGCGAAGGCGAAGGCGCTCGCTTCTCTGCGTGTTGCTGCTCTCTCGCACTTTCGTCTGGCCTCCGACGTTGACCCATACTCGACCCATCTTTTCCGATCCCTGGCTGCCGTCAACTACAGGCCTGTCATACGAGGATTCGCTCAAGGACCCGACGTTCCACCCGTGCGTGCTCCACGGCAGCTCGAGCTCGCCTCTTCTGGCAGACGCTGACCTGCGCTGCTGTCCATCCCCCGTCGTCGTCCTCTGCGAGCAGACGTCCGCCCACTCGTGCCCCACGCTGGTCTTCATTGCTCGCCTAGATGCGTCTGAGAGACTGATCGACACCCTCTCGCTGCGGTTGTTCCGCCCACTCATCCTTAGTCGTCTACAACCCGATCGCCGTGCGGCTCCTCACCTTCCCGCTCGTGACGATCGCCGCCATCAACGGCCACTGCTTCGCCGGCGGCTTCCTGCTCGCACTCGCGTGCGACCTGCGTGTCATGCGCGAGGAGCTTGAAGGTCGACGGGCGTGGTGCTGCATGAACGAGGTGCGTCCCGTCCCTTGGAGCTTGGTCGCGAGCTGCCCGCGCGTGCGCTGACGCCTGACACGCCGGTCGCCGCTCATGGATAGGTCGACTTTGGCGCGCCGTTCCCTGTGCGTCCGGCTGAGTCTCTCCCAAGCTGCTGTCACTGCGCTCACTATAGCGACTGACGATCTGCCCCGCCCGGCCGTCTTGCCTCGCAGCCCCTCTTTGCGGCCATCCTGCGCGCGCGAGTCCCCCAGCCGCTTCTCCTCCCTACAACCCTCGGGCAGCGGTTCACCTCGTCCGACCTGTCGGCACACGGCCTCGTCACCCTCTCCGGACCCTCCGACGCTGCCCTGACTGCCAAAGCGCGCGAGCTCGCAAGCGAGTACGGCACGAAGGCGTCGACGGGCGTCTGGGGCGAGATCAGGGGCGAGATCTACCGCGAGCTGCTCGTCGTCGGCGACAGGGCCAACCGCCGGCTGCCCAACATGCCGTGGGACATTGAGCGCGAGGCAAAGGCCAGGCTCGGAATCAAGCAGGCAAAGCTCTGAGCGCCGGGGGGCCCGCACATCGCGAGGGATCTGACGAGCGTCGGCGTCCTTCTGCCCGTCGGTCACGGAAGCGCGCACACACACGCCGATCGACACCACATGCCCACCTTGTACCAGACGACCGATTGTAGCTCCTTCTCTCTGACGAATGACCCTTGAACGACCTCGCCGCGTTCCGCTTGCGCAGGTCCTCCCTTCGCTCGCATTCCTCCTGCCCACACCAGACTCGGGCAGCTTGACGGTCGAAAGCGCCCTTTGAAGGGGCAGCGGAGACCCTGGAGCAGCGCATGCAGCAGAGCAAGGGGCGGCTAGTCGTCGGCGACCGGCATCTCCTCGTCCATGAAGCGCACGAGCCGGACGCGGATTTCGGTCGTCGGGTCGCCGCGCAGGACGTCAGAGACGAAGCGAGCCTCGACCTGGAGCTGGACCTGGCGACCGGTGAGCCGGGTTCGTGGAAAAGGGGTCGTGGAGACTTCAGGTTAGGCGTTGTGGACCGTTGCGGGTCGAGCGCGTGACAGAGGAGGGCAAGGAGAAGGAGAGGAACCCGAGGTCGAGAGCGAACAAACGCACCATCTCGAGCGCCCCGCGGATCGCGCCGCACAAGACGTTTGAGAACCAGAGCCCGCCCTCGAGCGCCTCGACGGGCAGCTCGGCCAGGTCCGCCAGCGGGTTGTCGTCGAGCACCAAGCCAAACTCGCCCACCTGCCCCGGTGGCGCGCCTGGCGGGGCGGGAGGGTAGACGATGGAGGGGACGACGTTGAGGAACGCTTTGAAGCCGACTTTGGACAGGATCTCGGCCGTCTGCGTCAGGTCGGTGCACCGCGGGAGCGAGGTCCGGGCGAGAAAGTCCTCGATCAGACGCGTGCCGATGTTGAAGCCCCTGGAGCGCGGCGTGCAGCGAGGTGAGGGAGGAGGGGACGCGTCGAGAGTCAGGGCAGGCGTTGGAGGGTGCGAGCCGGGGCGCCACCCACCCCAGCAGCCAGCTAGCAGGCGGCCGGCGCCAAGGGGCACTAGCCAGGGCGGTGAGGAGAGACGCTGCGCAGACGCACATTTTGTCGAGCTGGGCGTTGACGGCGCCATAGTCCTCGTAGTCCTTGATGAGCTGGACGACGAGCGCGCCGTACGTCAACGTGAAGATCTCCGAGTTCTTGCGGGGGTGGGGGGGGGGCATTCAAGCGCGGCGCGAGTCAGCGGTCGGATTGCTAGAGAGGCGGTCATGAACATTCATGGGCGGCGCGCACCATCTTGTCGCGCTGCTTCCACAGATCCTCCTGAGATGGCACGGTTTGAGATGGGGAGGGTCGAGGGGCGAGGTCGAGTGGAGGAATAAGAGGAAGCTGTCAGCCCTGCGGACAAGAGGCTCGACCTGGGCTGCTGGGCTTGCCGGGACGAACGACGCACCCCAAGCTGCTTGTACTGCTTTGTTGTTGATGCCATGGTTTGCGTGCGTGTTAGGTGAAGGGTAGGAGGAAGCAGAGAAGGAGGAGGCTGGAATGATGGAGACAGAGGAGGAGAGAGAGAGAGGGAGGCGCGAGCGCTGCGGGCGGCCGGGGTGGCATGTAGTCGTCGGGGGTCACGCCGAACGCGATCGAGAGTTGACCCAAGTCACGGTCGAGGTTTCGAGCGGGCGGCCTTGAAAAGCTTGAAAGGTCACGCCGGGTTTTTCCCTTCTTGTTTCCCTCCAACGAGCCCGCCCGTCAAGCAAAGAATCGCACTTAGCAGTCCACCCACAGAAGGCTTCACCCTTCTTCTCTCCAGCTGCTGGAAAAGTCCCCGGAGGTCTACCTTGTAAACACACTCCCAGTCGGCCCCATGCGCTGCCAGGGCTCCTTGCTTTCGTTCCCTTGGCCCTCGCCGCCTTCTTTGCCCGGGCCTTCTCGGCAGACCTCGCACCACTAACGGTCTTTCCTCGCCCTTGACCTCGCGTTCCTTCTCCCTCTCGTACGTACGTCGTCTCCGATCCTGCTCCAAACCCTCGTCGTCCCGACAGCTCTGCCGCTCCCGCGGGAGGCCAACAAGAGAACACAAAAAAAACGCCACCCCCTCGCCTGTCTACCAGGAAAGCGGGCGCTCTTAGGACAGCGCCTTCGTAGGGCTTGGGCGGCATGGGTTCGGGCTCGCATGCCCCTTCCTAGCGTTTTGTTCTCTTGTGGGTCCCTCCAAAGGAGTGGTGGGGTTCGAAGGTGGCGGGGACTGGGGTCGGCGGACGCGTGCGTGTGGGTGGGCTGTCGGGGCTGGGTGTCGAGGAGGGGAAGGGCCGGGTCGGGTGTCTGCTGTTGGCTTGGCAAGGGAGCGGTAAGGGCAGGGTCGGGAGTGTCCCAAAGGGAGTTCCTTGGCCGGGGTCGGCGCCTTTGACGGAGTGGGGAGACTCGAGGTTGGGTTGTCTCCTTGCTCTCGCCCGGTCGGACGGACGCACCGTCTCGCGACGGTCCGCCGGCTGTCCTTCCGGCAGACGACTTCCCCTCTCTTCCCCTGGGAAGGGCCTCGAGACTCTTTAACCCCCCCTTCCTTTCACACCCCACCCAGCCGCTCGTCGCAGTCGTTTTACAAAACGCCGCTCCCTTCTCCTCTCCCCTCCGCCCGCCGACCCTCGTCCCCCCAGCTCTCGCACCTCGCCATTCCAAACCCGCCTCCTTCTTCCACCCTCCTTGGCCGCCAGCGCAGGCACGCAGAGGGTGCATCCAGCGGTTGCCCTCTAGGCGAAGATACGAGCCGGGGCTCGTTCCCTCCCCTCTGCGTCGTTTTCTGCCCGTGCGGTTCCGAGGTCGGTCGAGGGGGATGCGGGGGCGTCGTTTGCGGTTCTGGGTAAGGAAGGGGGAAAGACTGTCGCTCTGTTCAAGTGGGTGTGACGGAGCGGCAGGCATGGGCAGAGGGTGCACGATCGAGAGCGGTAAGAGCACGAGCGCGCCACCTTACCCTGTTCCTCATAGCCATACAGTTCTGCGGTTGCTCGTCTCTCTCGAGACGGGTATCTCAATGGGGCTCACTCTTGCTTGACGGCGGTCCCTCGTTCCCCCCCCCCCCCTTTTTTCCGGTGCCGGGCGCCGTCTGATGTCCGCTGGACGTCGGCGGCCTGCTCGCACTAGACGCACCTCCTCTTCCCTATGGTGGACTTTGCACGCTCGTCGCTCTTTGCCCCCCGTCAAACGGCCAAGCAGTCAGCGGCCCATTCTCTCAAGACGGCTCGCAGGAGTCTGGAATCGATGCGCATGGGTTCATCTAGAGTCACACGACGGGCGCCGGCCGCCAAAGGGAGGGGTGCGTGGGTGGAAGCGATGGGAAGGGAAGGAAGGAGGGGGCGTAGAGGAGACAGGTCGTTTCCGAAAGAGCGGCGATGGGTCCCCCCTACGCGGCCGGGCGGGGCTCGCGCGGCTGCGAGAAGGCAACGTTGAGGATGAGGTTGGAGAAGCCCTGGCCGTCAACCCGACCGCGGGCGTACTCTGCCACCTCACGGCTCTCGAACGAGACAAACGCGTAGCCCTTCTTGACGCCCGTCTCGCGGTCCTTGCCAATGTAGACGCGGGCGACCCGGTTGTTGCGCTGCGTCTTGACGGCCCGCTCAAACAGGTCGCGCAGATCCTCCTCCTCAACGTCCTCGGCCACGTTGGTGACGCGCAGGGTCGGGAGCTCCTCGCGACCGGCACCACCGCCTCCGCCGCCGGGGTAGCGCGAGCCCTCCGAGGGTCCGCGCATGGCCGCGCCAGGCCCACCACGCATCGACGGCGGGACGTACTTCGAGCCACCGGGGCCGGAGGCGCCAGGCGCGGGCGCGGCACCGCCGTCGGCCGGCTCGGCGCCAAAGTCGGGCGTCGCCGTGTCGTCGCCGAGACCGGCGAGCGTCTCCTTGTACGGGCACTTGGACGTGAACTGTGGGAGAAGAGAAAGTAGAGCGAGCAAGAGGTTGTCAGCCGGGGTGTCGTCAAAGACAAGCGCAACGCTAGGAGCGCCGATCAAGTTGAAAGGGACGGAAAGCGACATACGTGGTCGCCCTTGCACAGCCGGCAGACAATCTTCTTGACCTTGAGCGCGCCCTTGGCCTCGTCCTCGGGCTCCTTAGCCTCCTCGGCCGCCTTGCCGACCGCGAGCTTGAACTGCATGTTCTCGGCCACCGTCGTCGTCGCCGCCGCCGGGCCAGGGGCATTTCCGCGCTCGGCACCGAACCTGGAAGGAAGGAAGCAGCGCGGGGGGGGGGTCAGCCAGGATGGTCTATCGAAGAGTGACAGCGAGCGCCCTGGCCGAGAGCGAGGCAGGCAAGCAGGCAAGCAGGCAAGCAGGCAGGCGGGCGAGAACGACGCACTTGGCCCACGACTTTCGCTCGGCAACGCTGTGCGAGACGGCCTGCTTGGACAGAACGCGCTTGATGCGGCGGGTCACCTGACGTGCGGACGAGCAAGCAAGGTGCAGAAGGATCAGCGAGGAGGACGATTTTCGACCGGGTCCACATAACGCTGCTGCCCGAGCTGCGGGGTGCAGCGCCCTGCTGGCTCCCGCTCTTGATGCACCGACGTCTCCTCAGAGAGCACATTGGCACCACCTGCTCCATACTGTCGAGACAATGCGTTCCACAGAACCAGCTGGTCTGCTGCTGAAGGCGTTGCGCGCCCAGCGAACTACCCTTCCTGCAGCATCCCTGACGACGGCCGGGCAGCT
The DNA here is from genome assembly GCA_014825535.1 of Cystofilobasidium bisporidii. NCBI lineage: Eukaryota > Fungi > Basidiomycota > Tremellomycetes > Cystofilobasidiales > Cystofilobasidiaceae > Cystofilobasidium > Cystofilobasidium bisporidii. Next base: position 4,918 of record MVAK01000057.1, on the reverse strand, counting down.
CACCGTCGGTCGCCCTCCCAAGGCCGTCTCAACTCGCAGCGAGCACAAGCAGCTGCAGAACCTGTAAGGGGGAGATGGGCCGCACCTTGACCTTCTTGCCGTCGTCGTTGAACTTCCACTCGACGACAGTGATGATGCCGTCGGCGCCGACGGTCTCGGTCTTTGCGGGCAGGGCCTCTGTGGGTGAGGGTCCACGAGTGAGCGAAGCAATGAAAGGAGGGGCAGGGGGCAGGTGGACAGGGTCAGCCCGATGAGACCGAGAGTAGAGCTAGGAGCGCACGAGGACGCGGATGAGCGAGCGAAGAAGTGGGACAGACCAGCCTCGTCGACGTCGTCGGCCCAGTTGGTCTTTGTTCTGGAGAGCAGCAGAGCACGCGGCGCGCAAAAGAGCGCAAAGGGGTGGGTACGTCAGCCGCCAGCGTGCCCGGAGCGAATGATGTCAACGAGAGAAAGAAGGGAGCGCACGCGTCGGCCATGGTGTACTAGGTGATCTGCTAGGGAGATCTTTTGGGGAGCGAGTTGCGAAGGAGGATGGGTAGCTGGTGGGCTGAGAGCGTGTTTCGATTTCTCGCAGCGCAGCCGCAGAGGCGCGGGCGAGCGGGCGGCCAGGCAGGGCAGCAAAAGCGGTCCGGCGGATTCCTGCTCGGCGCGCGCGCGGCAGCCAGGCAGGCGGAGCTCGTCCGCCTCGCTGCATCGACCGCCCCCTCAGCCCACCTTCACAGCTCCTCCCTTGCCCATTTTCCTCCTCACCTACCCTAACTCCTCTCGTTCTCGGTCAAGATGACAGGCCGCAAGCCCGTCGGCAAGTTGACAAAGCATGCCGAGATGACCCGCGTCGTCCGCAACGTGGCAAAGAACCGCAACGACCCCGTCTGGATCCGCGCTCAGCTCGGTGAGCCCTCCTCTGGCCTTCCTCTTGTCCCTCCTGCTCGCGCGACCCGCCTCGCCTTCTCGTCTCGCCACCCCGGCCTGGACACCATTGTCATCGCTACTTGCGCAAAGCTGTCACAGGCCATCACTCCACGCCTCCCAGCTGCCTGCATCGGTCAGGACAGAGTTTCGCGCCCGGCATGTCGCCAGCTCTGCTGCTTTTCCAAGCCGCAGTGCTAGGTCGACCTGCGCCGCTCCTTCCTTGCCTTTGCGCGACAACTCCTCAGCGGCCTTGCAAGGATCGCGGCAGCCCTTCGTAGCTCCGTTGAGCAGACGTGCTGATCAGGCACTCTTTGCCGCTCTGCCCTGCGTGGCTTTCGCTTGACAGCGCCGCACGAGTATCCCCCACGCCCAGAACGCCCGCCGCCGCCGCACCCGACCCGGCCGTCCGCCCGTACGAAAGCGACCGCCGAGCTCGCCTCGTCCCCCGCCCTCAGCAGCTTCTCGGACCCACGGCCATCGCTCGCGAGCCTCTTCCGGCTGCCGCGAGAGTCTCCCGCCTACCCCTTTGCGGCCCAGGCGTGGTCCAAGGAGCTCGCGCTCCAGATGGTGACCCACCCGAGCACGCCAGACGTCAAGATCGGCACGGCCCCGCACAACGCCCGCCTGGCCTTCTACGGCCGCCGGTTGCTGTCGCTCCACTTTCAGCTGTTCCTGCTCGAGGCTTCGCGCCATGCCGGCCCGGCAGCCGTCGTCGCAGGAGGAGGGTTCAAGGCCACGCGGGTCCCGCTGCGGCTCGCGGGCGCACCGCAAGGACAGTTCTCGTCGGAGGGCGATGGCACGGCCGAGGGACTCGAAAAGGCGGTGCTGGAAGACGCTGTACTCGGTCGATACGTCGGGTACAAATGGGAGGTCAAGGAGCTCGCCAACTGGGCCAGCAAATCAGGATACGACGCCCGAGGGTCCCTTGTCCAGTCGATGTACGGCGGCCTCGCCCACGCCTACGTGAGTGTCCACTCCCTCTTGAATCGGGCAGTGTGTCGTGATGTTGTATTGTGCCTCGGGCAGTGCAGAGTAGAGCGCAGGGGCCTCTAAGGATCAAACTGCGGGCGCCGACGGGAGGGGGTCGGGGAGGACTCGCAGCAGGCGTGCTTCAGGCTCACGGCTGCGTCAAGGCTAGCCTTGAGTCGCTGGCGAGGACGCACGGCCGCCAGATACTCTCGTCCTCCTTCTTGTCGCTTTCTGCTCTGCCTACTGCTCCTTCATTGCGACATTGCATCTGACTCGCGTTTCTCACGTTCACGCAACGCTCGTCCACAGGGTGCGCCTGTGACGCAGCGCGTTTTCTTTGTCGAGACGCTGCCATACCTCAAGCCGCTCCTTCCAACGTGGCTGCAAGCCGAGGCGGACCGCCAGGCGCGCCGCATCGTTGACCAGGGCGGTGTGTGGGGGCCGAGCGTGCCCGTCGAGGAGCAGGAGGCGCTACAGACGCCGACGTCGGCGGACCAGCAGCAGCTTGAGGCATGAGGGGGATGAGCGGCCGCAATCATTACATGAGATCGGAACAACACGCTGTGCATGGAGCTGACTGTGAAGGAAAGACGTCGAGAAGGTCCAGGGGGGACTCTCGTTCGTGTGCGCTCGTCGACAACAGACGAGGGCGCGAAAGGCTTCCTGTTCCGACCGCCGTCGCGAGACTGTCGGCGCGCGCATATCATCTGCGCTGTTTGCGCTCCACTGAGCCCAGCGGCCAACTGCTCGCCGTGTTCGTGTGCCGGGGACAAGCTGCTACGTCGCGCAAGAGGACAGGAGGACGTGTCGACTGTCGGCAGCATCCCGCAGGACGAGCCCGGCTCCCATTGACGTGGCCTCCACCCTCGACCATCACCCCGTCCAACCACTCTCGCCCCCATCACCACCGCCACGAGACTTCGCAACCGATGGCCGAGATCATGGAAGGGCTGCAGCTCATCCCGCCCGTCACGCGCTACTTTCTTCTCGCAGCAGCGACCGTCACAGTCCCGGCAATTCTCGCTCTGTACTCGCTCGTCCGCGTCGGCTTCTACTGGCCGGCCATCGCAAAGGACTTTGAGGTGCGCCCTGCCTGCCTGCCTCCTTCCTTCAACTCCCCTCGGTCCTGTTGCGCTTAGGCAACTGATCGCCGCTCGCTTCTTGCGCCTGCTCCAGCTGTGGAGGCTCGCGACGTGCTTCTTGTACGGCGGCAAGGGGCTGCCGCTGCTGTTCGACGCCTTCCTATTCCACCGGACGAGCGCCGCGCTCGAGACCGACACATACCTGCTTGACAGCGCGCGGTATGGCTGGAGCCTGCTATGGCTCGCAGGCCTGATCCAGGTCCGTCTCCGTCAGGGACCGAGATATCTTCACAACTGACGTGCAGTGCGGACCATCTCCTACCTTGGCCACTCCGGGCAGCTCGAGAACATCGTCTGGTTCCAGACATGGTTCCTCTTCCGACCTCTCGTTCGTACCTCACACGCTCACCCGACCTTAGCACCTCGCCTGTCGTACTGATCAATCTGCGAGCTCTCTGCAGATGATCGGCCTCGTTCACCTGTGGGCGCGCAACAACACGAGCACCAATGTCTCGCTCTTTGGCCTGCTCACCGTCCCGGCCATCTGTGCGTCTCGCCCAGCTCCCTACTCCTCTCACTCTGCCTGCTGCGCCCGTCATCCGTCTCTGACGCTCTCGCTGATGCCCCCCTCCTCTTTGCATTCCTTGCCGCTAGACTACCCGCCATTCCTTCTGTTTGTCGACCTCCTGCAAGCCGGTCCCGATGCCTTCCTCCTCGGCTGCGGCGGCGTCCTCGCTGCCCACCTCTACTGGTTCCTGACGACCAACCCCTCGACGGCGCCGGCCTGTCGCGTCCTGTCCGAGCCACCCCAGTGGTGGCGAAGCAGCTTCGCAGCCCCGCCTGGCGCCGTCCGTACCAGCGCGGGAACGGCCATGGGCGGCGGTGGTGGCATGGCTGGTCGAGCACCGCCGGCAACAGGCGGCGGGGGAGGAGGGCACAACTGGGGGTCGGGTAATCGACTCGGTCGCTAAGACATGTTCCCACTCAAAAACCAGTGAGGCCACGGTTTGGCGCACACGGGCACATCCTCGCACCCCGGCCCTCTAAGGCGCAAAGACAGGCATCTCAATGGGCAGGTCGTAACATGACATGAATCTTCTCATGAACTGCCGGCCTGGGCCTCCGGCGCGGGTGCGGGCGACGGCTCGGCGACTTTTGCGCCAAGGGCGGGTGCATCGGGTGAGGGTACTGGGTCTGGTACTGGTTCCGACAAAGCCTCATCAGAGTGGAGGACCGGAACCGGCGTCGATTCTGCAGGAGGCACCGACTCAGGGACCGCCGAGGTGTCCGCAGCCGCCTCGGGTTCGGCCTCTGTCGCTGGCGTCGAGGACTCAACAGGCGTCGGCTCCAACATCTCGACCGAAGGAACGTCAAGCTTCAAGTCGGTCTCCACGATAGACGGCTGGACTGCCGCCGTGGGCTCCGGAGTCGCTTCGGGCGAGGGAGCGGGCGATGGCTGCTGGCCCTCGACGATGACGACAGAGTCGCCTTTTGGCTCGCTGACGCTGATCGTCGGCGTCCCAACCCTCGTGACCACCTCCTCCGACACGGCGGCCGATGCAGGAACCGGCGTCGACGACTTGGCCACGTCTTCGGACTTATCTGCGGCCGACGGCTGCTCGACCGGCCGCGCCTTGGCTGCTGCATCCGCCTCGAGCAGGATATCGACGTAGGGGTGAGGGCGACCGGGCCCGGGCACCTGCGGCTTGATGGCGGAAAGCAACTCCACCGACGTCTTCGACACTTGGCGGAGGGCACGGAAAGTGAGGGACGCTTTGCGCTGAAGAACGATGGCAGGGTGATACTCATCAGCACCCGGTGGGGGGGGGGGGGGGGGGGGGCGAGTAGACGAAGACAAAAAAACAAACCTCGGCAAACGACTGCAACTTCCCGCCCCCCTTCCAAGCGGCGAGGCACCCCTGCCCGTCCGCGATTGCACCCGCAAGCGCCTTTCG